>CM077194.1:9530476-9837976 GCA_039654625.1 Rhinogobio ventralis
AAACAGTTGTGCTGCTTAATTATTTTGTGGAAACCATGACATTTTTTTTTCAGGATTCTTTGATGAAGTTCAAAAGAACAGCATTTATTGAAATAGAAATCTTCTGTTTAACAATGTCACTTTTGATCAATTTATTGCATCCTTGATGGATAAAAGTATTAATTTCTTTTAAAAAGTCCTACTGATCCCAAACTTTGTAATGGTATTAAGCAAAATGCATAATTTCAGAACAAAATGCAGTTATAATTTCAATTTCTTTAATAAAAAGAAAGGAAAAAGCCAGTTGCATTTAATTAAGGTCAGCACTTTATTTTATGTACGCATTTCTTTCACAAAATACACATTCTTTGGAGATCATAGTGCTGACTTTACATTTCCGTTGACAACTGGCTTTTGTTTTTCTGTGTACAAACTGCAATAAAATGACATTTTGTCATTAAACGCTACAATTCATGTCAGTCCACAAAATTTGTCAGGTTACACATGGCGCCCCATAGGTTTTAGGGTTATTTAAGAAAGTCTTTAGGGAAATATTGAACCCCATCCGACTTTGTAATAGTTTTGTGTAACAGATCTGACCGACTGAAACTCTCTCCTGTCATCTTGACATACAGCACCTGCGAATAGGTCGTCTGCCACACAAGGCACCTTGGGTGAATCTTTAAAGAGATGTAACAAGGAGATAAACAAAAGGTTTATTTATTTATTTTGTTCCTTCCTGCCCTCTCTCATTAACCCTGCAAGACATCTTGATGAATGGCTCTGTAGTGTTTCACAGGTGTCCAATTTACTCTCTGTTTTTGCAGCAGCATTTTGAAGTGTCATTTTGGATTAGTTCATCACTCATTCATGCACTGAAACACCAGACTCACACTCCATCAGCGCTCGCAATTAATAAAACACAAGAGAAATGTTCCATCTACAGTAAGTTTAGACTATACAATTAACAGTCATAGCGTCGTCAATGAACCATATAAGAAGTTATGAGCAGTGAAATGGAATTGTGAAGTTTGAAGCTGCGTACAGATACATCTCCCCGCTCGTCTGCGAGTTTTTATCGCTACATTGGCTGTCTGACAGGAACCCAGGTCTCCAAAAATGACGAGCTGTCACTCGGCATTACATAACCGGTTGAAGTGTAGTGATTTTTTCATGCGGGTACGCAGGAAGAGGCCTGATGTATTTGAGACGTGGGTGGTATTTTTCAATATTGGCAGAAAGTACCGAAACTCATTAACATCTGAGAAAGGCATTAAAAGATGTCGGAAGGAGATGAGTTACACACTTCTCTGTGGCTCCAGCAGGAAATTACATGCCCATGCTACACGATTTCTTGTGAGTGGCACATCCATTTTTTTTAAAGGCACTTTTCACTTTAAAGCCATTTTCACAGCAGAAATTTTAAACAAACTTACAAACACGCAGCTGGGTGGCCGCTCCGGGATGATTCCGAGAAAAAAGCCTAGAATTATGAGGCTCAAAGGGGAAGAATGTGTTTAGAATTCATTTGCACAATTACAAATTGATGAGAGCATGTTAATTCCATCTGATAATGTTTAATTAGATTTGAATATGCAGGGACGCTGTTAAATATTGTACAAGGGTGCAGTCAGTCATTCACAGATAAAAACATAAATCTGCACCATGTGCCATTTCTCATTCTTTGGAGCAGCTCGGATGGAGTCACCTGGGATGGATTATTCGCTCATCACGGAAGATGATGAGACGTATCACAGATTCGCAACTGAGAATTCGTGTTTTTGACAACAACCAAGACCAACGCACTGCTGAAGTCACATTATCGCGTTGAGCTATGCAAATGTCTTGTGAGACGTAACTAGGAAAGTTGCGAGCACATTTGGACTGTGTTCGAGACTTACTGGGTTGAATCCCCTCTGGCTGCTCCATTGTGCAGCACAGTGAAAAGTGCTGAGGGAGGCATGTTGGGTAGACTCAGGGGACTATACCGGCTCTCTGTTCCTCCCTAGCCAGCCTGTCTCTGGCTGTCTGCTCACTTTAATGAGCAGACACACACACACGAACAGTTGCTTCACATCACAGAGCACTCTGATGATAACACAATCCATTAGAATTCAGCTAAGCCCGTAAGTTCTGTTAGAACTTCAATGGAAGTTCAAAGAGAAAATGTTCTTATTCCAGAACTCTCCCTGTGTTCCGAGATAGAGGGGACCATTGATGTCAGGCCAGATGAAATTTCACCTGCGAACCTGGGTGGTAATGTTAAAGGAAATGAAAATGCAAATTCACTCGTCATTTACTCTTTACCCTGGAACATAACAGGACATTTTTCTGAATAATATTTCAGTGAGTTGTTTCAATATTAAGGAACATAAATGAGGACTGGAGCTGTCAAGTTCCAAAAAGCACCATAAAAGTATTATACAAATATTATATTGTAAGGGCTAGAGTTACTAAACACACTGTAAATAAAAAATAATTAATTGGTTTGAGTAGAGCCAACTCAAATTAAACAAATTATTTGAATCAAATTAACTTTTATTAGTATTTAGAACTTTTTCTTGTGAGTTCACAAAACGGACACATTTAAGTAATCTGAATTGTTTCATTGTTTTATTCACAAGTTTTATGAACTTTTTTCTTTTAATTTAGACCAACTTAAATTTAACTGAAACATGCTTTGCCATGACAATCAAAAGGGAGAGTAAATGCTAAAATACTAATCATTTTTTAATGTTTTTTTTATGCAAGATTAATGTTAAGTGGGAGATTTAGTATGTTTAGTTAATGTTTTGTTATGCTAGTTTGAAAGACTTTCTGTTATGTTGGTTCTTTGTAGGGTTATCATGGCGACGAGTGGAGCACCTCTCATGATTCATTTAAATACTCTCCTCCCATAAACTTTGCTTCTCAAAGGGAAACTCCTACAAATGCATATGCAATAAGGTCAGCCACAAAAATAACTGTCCACGGCTTTTCCACGCTAATTTTTCACTGTGTGTCTTTAGTAAATCCTGACAGTAGTTTTTTAACGCCAAAAGAAGGTTTGCACTGGCGCAAGCTGTTAGTAAATCTGGCCCTAAGTCTTCTGAAACCATACAATAGTTTTGTGTGACAAACAGACCAAAATTAATTTGATATTCACTAAAAAATCTTTGGCGTTCTTAGTTTTCCTTAGCAGAGTGAATGAATTGCTCTTTGGAGCAGGATCTTTTAAATAAATCAATTTATCCAGTTCACAAAACTGATCTAAATGATTCATTTATAAATCAGCATGTTTTGGACTCTTCTTCTGCTCATTGATACAATACCTGCATCCCAATTCAGGGGCTGCATCCTTCGAAGGGCTGTCCCAATTCGAACGCTCCTTCAAATGCGGCCTCCAAATGCGTCCTTCGTTTTCTGTGTAATGAAGGATACAACAGATGGATCCTTCAAGGCCTTTCCTACCAGAATTCATTGCACGCCAGTGACAATGGGATTTTTTTGAGAAAAAGTGTCGAATTACACTTTTAAACACAAGTATTGGGTTTCAACATACTCACATATCTAATGACACAAATGTAAAAATAAAAACTTTAAACCGGTTCAAATGTTGACAAATCTTACCAAGATGCGATTACATAGTTTCTATACAGAAATGGACCATGGGGAACATATTTAGACAGTTTGTGAACTCTGTTTTGTTTTCAGACAGTTTAATATAACTTTCAAAAAAGTCCAGTACACACGTTACTGTCACTCATCAACAGCAGCTGTCACAGTTGCTAGGCAACAAAAATAGTCCTCCGTAGGCTAGACTGTCCCATTTAACAAGGCTCGGTCCGACCTTCGCAGCCTTCAAAGGATGCAGCCTCTGAAGTCCGAGTCATTCGAAAGATGCAGCCTCTGAATTGGGACGCAGCTAATGAGAACAAATTGTTATTTGGAATCAGATCTTTTCAGTAAATCAAATGATCCAGTTTACAAAACTGGTCTGAATGATTCATTTATGAATCAAAATGAACTCACTGATTCAATGATCTGGTTACAGTTGTTAACAGATCACTGGAGAGATAGATTAACAATAGCATGTTCAATTTCAGAACGCAAAAGCAAATACAAAGCTACTTTATATCTTCAGACTTGGAATATAGTGCAAAAGTCATTTGGACTGCTTTTATGATACTTTTTTAAGATTGAAAGCTCCAGGCACCATTCATTATAATTGCATGGAAATGAGCGATTGGTATATTATTGAACATTTCTGCTTTCGTGTTCAAATCAGAAAGAAAGTCACAGGTTTTGAACAACACAAGGGTGATGACAGCATTGTCATTTTCCGGTAAACTAATCTTAAACAGTACATGTTTTTATTTATTTATTTTAGATCAAACGCTAGCCTGGTCAGACATCCAAATTATTCTGAAGCTGACATTTTGCCTCTGGTCCCCACTGTGAAATGTACAGAGGTCTGGCTTCATTGCACATTGCTTAGTAACCAGGCTTATATGAACCAATTACTCTCATCTCTAAAGTTAGATCTGAGAAATGCATATATTGTGTAGGTACAAAAGCCCAAATAACTGACTTTTGCCAGAACATTTTTAGAGATGATAAAACAAACACTTGATCTGTAGAAACAGGGGTGCAAATTTAGACATGGGCTTTATAAATAGTATTTCTTTAGTTTACATGTGTTACAGTACATTTCAGGATTATATATTTTATAGTCTGAGATCTTACAGATGCTGTTCCTGGTTTAGATCACCTTGCAACAAACACCATGAAAACTGCCACCCCACCCACTGTTCTGAATCAGCTAATCTAATGTTCATTTTCATAATGCACCTGCCTTAATGTGATTTAATCAATTACCCACCTCATATCTGTTGCTCCAGACACACTTGTGGCTTTTAAGGCAACTGATATCATGTGCTCAGAGCAAACACAATATGCAAGCAAATGTGCTTAAAGGATGCCAGCAGATGCCAGGCATTCAAATGGCACCAGTTGTTCAAAACAGACATGCCACTTCTCGAAAGAGCATTTTTTTGTTGGCATAGCCCTGTCCAGGATTGTCAATGCCCACCACTGCCCTTTCATATTAATACCACACTGTTCTGCTGTGCATTCAGGGATCACTGGAATCCATAGGCACGCACATAGTCCTAAAGGGCATATTATTCATTTCTGGAAAGTTCAGCCAGAATTCATCTATGTCTGCTAAATACCCATTGGCCTGAGAGTCATTTCTGGCCTCCACTGCCTCCAAACGTCACTCAGAGAGGTAATGGCTCCGGAGCGGCCCTTTCATTTCATCTGAGAAGAGAAGCAAACATTTATTTTAATCTCATCATATGGTGTTCTTCTTAAAGATTCATTTTCTTTTTATTAATCCTCCCACATGTGTGTATTAGCTTCAGATTTGTGTGGTCTTTAAATGTCCACCTCGGCAGGTCAAAGGAATCTCTGCTGACCGGTTGGAATTAAAAGCGTAATTGATATTCATATGGCGGAATGGACCTCCATCTTCAAAAGCAGCCAGGCTATTTGCAATAAACCTCACTGGTTAACTAGATGGATTAAAGCCTGTTGGCTCTTTGTGCATTTTGAGTGCTTGCATGATGTGATTTAGCCAGACATGATCCTGGCTCAACATTTTTTTGTTCTTCCGGAACAACATTCCTAGCAAACTGATACTAATACATTATTATTTATTGTCAGGGGCGTAGCCATCACTTCAGAAGTGAGAGGGACAGAAATGTCAAGTGTAATACCAGTTTTTTTTGGTTGACCTTTGTCTAATTGACAGGTTTTATTTTTTCTTCTCTTGCTTTTAACTGGCTAAGACATCAAATACACTGCTGAACAATAACCAATCACTTTTATTCTATAATATTTTTTTTACTATATTATCCTAATGATAATTTTATGATTGGTTTATGTACTAAAAACACTTTAGCATTAAGTCATCATGGATTAAATAATAATAAAAAAAATCACAGAAAATATATTTTATAGCTTCTGTACTGTAATAAAGGCATGTCTATTAGCACTGCATTATTCATATACTTTATTGTTATGAAAATACCCCAAGATGCCTTGAAAACCACATTAATCATATATTGTCGCTATAGTGTGTTTATTGTCTTCACATTTCATCAGTCAAAATGTTTCTGCTTTTTATTCTACAAAGATATCCTTTGTACAAATAAGGGATTTCCTGGAAAGTTATTACCTCTGAGTCCGTTTTGGACTTTCTGCGAGAGAGTGCCCTCAGGCTTCGAGTATGGATGAAACATACATTACATGAGAGTGTTTAGCATGCCATAATGCTCACATCACCTTGTTTTGAATAAGAATAAAACATCAGGTCATGCATAGATGATCATGTCTCTGAATTTAAACCTATTTATTCACATTAGCCCATGAAAACCTCTAGGCCTATGTGAACACACTTGCCCCAATGTGTGTGAGGGACAAAATTTAGTTTTGTTAAAAGTGTATTCTACACCTATGAGTATTGTTTTTCATATTATTCAACCTTAACTACTGAAATAGCTCAAGTTATTTGAAGTTGAAACAATAGGTTGATACAAACGTTACTCTTAACCTTCTAACTTTAATGCTAAAATCTGATTGGTTGATCCAAGAAAATAAAAATGGATAAGAATATAATTGTTTTTATCTCGTGATCAATTACAATAAATTAACAGGTTAAACCGATGGCTCCAAGGAGCAAGCATGTAATATTAAAAAATAACATAACAATAAATATAAAATAAAAGGATTATATTATATTATATTATATTATAATTTAAAATATTTAGAAATGTTTTTTTTAATGAATTATAAATTGTAGAAAATAACATAACATATATTATAATATATTAAAATGATATAAAATATAAAACAATAAATGTTAAATAAAATATCAATTGTATAAAAGAAAAGAAAATGATCATTAACTACCCTTAAAATTAGAAGAAAATAACATTGTTCAAGTACCAACCCTAAAAGCTGATTGGTTGATCTATGGATGCTGCTCCATGAACATGCCCTACTTGGCTAAACAACATTATGCTTTGTATGAGAGGTTTTTTTTTTCAGTTGTGGAAATATCTAAAACAGAAACTCCAAATCAACTGTGAATAAGTTATTCAAACACCAGCAAGTCATAAAAGACCCCCTGCTCATATATTCACATATATCCTACCGTTCTGCTGACTGAAAACACACACACACGCACACGCGCACACACACACACACACACACACACACACACACACACACACACACACACACACACACACACACACGTGCCCTCTCACATGCCTTGTACTGTGAACATTACACAACCACAACCACTTTTCCAGTCGCATGTGTGTCTGGCAGTCAGAAACAGACAGTACAGTATCAGTGAGTACAGTTCGGCTTTTGTGTGAACATGAATTGTGCATTTATGACTACAGAGCACCCGCCCCTCGCTACTCCCACTAATAAAAGCAGGATTATTAAAAAAATCATCATGTACGACGGCAACGGCTGTTGACTTTACAGGCTCCCCCATGAAATACTAAAATAATAAATTCTCGTACCTCAGAGGAGCAATTTCCTAAAGCGTCAATGAGCGTCTTTCTACCAGGAGGAAAATAAAAGAAGCCCACAGGAAAATGTCCTGTTTTCAACAGTTTTTTTAGACTATTCCAATGCCTCCGACTTCATATTTCATGTGCCTTGGCCGATTTAAGGGCCTCTCGCAGGTTATGCCTACTGATCAAAAATCACAAGTTGCAGTCAGACCATTTGATCTGTGGCAAATTCAGTCCGTTACGATGGGTAAAAAAGGAAATACAAATGCTAATTCTGCCGATAGAAAGAAAGAGAAAACAAAAAGCGTTTGATCTTTGAGTTAGCCCAAACAGTCAGTTCTGGAACTGAACTGTAACGAGGTATAGCGGGCGTTTTGTGGCTGTCAGAATCGGGGTCCTGAGGGAAAGAGGGGGGGGGGGGGTTCTGGGGTTATGTGGCACTGCTGCATCAGCATGTGTGCAGTAATGCGATAGCAGGACTCTGCCACACAAAGAAAACACGACTGCTCAAAACACTCCCATCTCTGGTCCCCTGGGGGCTGGAGGCAGCTCTGTAGTAATTACCGCACTAAACCTGACCTAAACCGGGTCCTGTCTACAGAGGTGAGGGGAGAGTGCTGGCAAAGTCCTCCTGGTGTATTCACTGCAGCTGGGCCATGCTGAAAAGATTCAGCTATACTCCAGATGTGTTTGAACTGGCAGGATCTCTCATGTTCTGAGGGAACTGGGTCTCTGCTGTACACAAGACTTGAGATATTTTCACACTGGGCAGGTGAAAGCACTGACTTTACATTATAAAATGTAGCAAAAATTATTAGTTTTATTTCCATACCATTGAACATAAACCTAGTACTGGCACTGGCCTGGGGTCAGAGGGCTTGATTAATTGGATACATGTTTTTAAATAACTTAAAAAAAAAAATACAAAAGAAAATACAAAATTAAATCACACTAAATTACTATGCTAAGTGGAAACAACAGAAAATTAAAGTGGAAAATTAAATTAAAAAAATAAATAAAAATAAGAAAGCAGCAAACAAAGAAAAATTAATAAAGAATAATAGCGGTTGAGCGGTAACTCGCATTAATTAAAAGGGATAATAGTGATACTATTATGTTAAGTTGAAAGCCCTAAAAATAACAGTAATATTAACAAACAAAATAAAATAATTAATTGCATTCATTTTTATTTTTTACAATTATCTGCACTAAATTAGCATGTCAAGTTTAAAGCCCTAAAATGGTAAAAATTGATTATACAAGTGATATTAACTATAAAATAACTGTACAAACAAAACATAAGAAAATAAAATGATTAATTGCATTCTTTTTTTTATTGTGTTATTTCTTTTCTTTTAATATATATATATATATATATATATATATATATATATATATATATATAAACAATAGCATAATAAATTATGCTAAATAATATTAAAAAATTAAATACAAATAAAATAAATAAAATAAAAAGTGAATCCACACGTCACAAAAATTATGGAATTAAATAAGTCACATTAATCAAACAAGCAGGGATAAACTATAGATGTTAACAATGAACATAAGTTGTGGAAACAGAGGCAAGGCCGATTAGATGTAGTTCCGGGCTCAGGCTCAAATAAAGGCTCAAATGTCACAAACACACAACAAAATGTACTGTTTTCATCCACAGTCTCTGAGGAAAGAGGGGGAAAGAGGGAGGCGTCTTATCTAATCTATTCCATATGGGACAAAATCAGTGTACATGTGACATAACGCAGGTCACATGACTTTACGAGCAGTGCTTTGCTTCTCCCCAAAGCAGTATGAGAGCAAACAAGGCCCAATCAGATCTGAGGCATCCCACTTTCTCACCTTACACCATTCTGTTCCTTTACTTCAAATAGTCATGCTCTGACTTTCACAGGGAAAAAAGTGAGAAGGTATGTGTGAACAGGTGTCTTTGTGTGAAGGAGTGCTGCTGTGTCAAATCTGGAACTTTATTATACCACTTCTCCAAGCCAGTTGTAATAACCCCCTGAAGTAAAGAAAACACTGAATGATAATTCCCTTACAATTATAACTAACCTTAAAGAGACAGTGTACACGAAAATGAAAATTGTCATCATTTACTAGGGCCCTTTGAAATGTGAAATATATTGTATATATGTGTGTGTGTGTGTGTGTTTAAAACATGCTGGCTGTGACTGTATATATAGTCACAACCAGCATGTTTGCACACCCCCTCAACATGCTTTGACTTTTCTCACAATTTTTTTAACGAAGTGACAGCGATGGCCTGGAAAAAAGAGCAAAAGTGTGTTTAGAGGGATGTGATAGTGCAAAAAGGTGGTTTCAGGGTATTGAGGCAAAGGCACAGAGTTTGAGAAAGAGTGGAGAGAGAGAGAGAGAGAGAGAGAGAGAGAGAGAGAGACTGCTGTGCTGGCTGCTGGTCTGCAGGCACTGCGGAGGAAGAAACACTGGGCTAATTGTTGCAGTCTTGCAGCAGCAGACCTGTGACTGAGGCTTAACTGTGTTTTCATTTAGACTGAGCACATCTGGGCCTGGCAGCCCTCTGAAACATCACAGCACTACAAACAAATCCAAATGAGAAACACAGAGATGTGTTATCTAATAGCTTCTAGATGACTCGAGATGGTTTTATGCATGTACTCTGATTTCATTTTCCCTCTCATGCCCTCTTTCTTAATAAGGTTGTTGTTGTTCTGAATATCATGTGAATGCTCGTATGACCGATCGCTGAACGCCTGTGACATGAGCCCGGAAAATGTGTTTGTGCGTTTTTCTGTGTGTGTGAGAGATGTTTTATTATGTTAAATGCTTTGTAATTTGCATATTTGGGACTAATTGTTAAGTAAAACTGAATTATAGGAGGAAGAATTTACAGGATCACAAACATCAAAAAACATGCAAGACAAACTCAAAGGTTATGTTCCAATTAATACACAACCATACTAGTTTTTTCCCCCCATAGTATATGCAGTATGTATACTGTGTGTGCAGTATGTGAATGTGCTGTATTCCATGCTGTATGCAACACAGCTAAATGGTTTTACAACAAAATAGGTTAATTGCTTTTATGAAAATGTCAAAATATTAAAAGGGATATTTCCCCAAAAATGAAAATTCTGTCATCTTTTACTCACACTCATGTTGTTCCAAATCTAAGTAACAAGTATTCAGTGTGTAAACTGTGCAGTATGCAATGAGCAGTACGCTAGCAGAGCAGTTCTCAATTGGTTTTGCCTTAAGACCAACATTTTGCATTGGACATCAAGTGGAGAACCAATTAAATTTTCAGCAAAATATCAAACTGGAAATTGGAAGTAGGGCCTTTGATGTTAACAACAAAAGATATGGGATGCTTTAAAAACCTAATAAGCCTAACGATGCATGATTATATGGTTAGTTGCATTTTATTATTTGCATTTAGCATTTGTTTCCCCTGCTGTCCACAACACTCAATACAGACTTTCATACATTTTTTGGGTTGTGACCCACCAGTTAAGAACTATTGCACTAGTATTTCATTCCGAACACAGCAAGGCTAATGTTGTCTGCAATTTGGAGGATGTGCGCTAACCGCTAGGCCGTGACTTTGACATAATTAGCATCTGTAGCCACTTAAAACAATTCCTGATACACAATAGCAGTAAAACCCCAACTAAAAGCTAACTTCTGATGTGAAAAAGAAGAGATCTGAGGGGATGACATGAAATAGGAGCCAAGGGAAGAGGTGCTGAGATAACTTTAACAACTATTACTGTCTCTGTGCCAAGTCTGATAGGACAGCTGAACACAGATTAATTCTCAGGAGGTGTGTGTGTGTGCGTGAGTGTGTGCAAGCTTAAGTTTCTCTTAAGATGGCCAGAGGCTCACTTCCTCTCCATCTCATCTCGCTTGCTCTCAGCTCTGTCTGATAGGACCTCAGCCAGCGTTCAGATTGTGATATGCCTCGCGGTTTAACAGATAAAACGCTCCACTCAGTAGGGCAGCCTGCCCAGGGTTTTTTTTTTTTTTTTTTTTTCAAATAATACACCCTAACATAGGGAAAGAAAGGAAAAAGGCTCAAACAATGGAACGAGAGAAAGCCAGACAACAAAGCAGACACAAAGGGAAGAGGGATGTAAATATTTAATGGGCTTATTGCTGCATCAGTGTCCTACATAAAATGGGGGGTAAAACCTCTGCAGTTACTATTAGGGTTGGATATGCATTTTTTTTCTCAGATGCAAACATACATATATGTACTAGAAAAGAGGAAAGGGACTCAGTGAAAAATGCTATTGCTCAAAGCATTAAGAGACTTAATTGAGTTCTCAGTTATATTGAAGTATGAACTTTGTATCAGATGTTTCTCTTAAATGTCATCAGGAGGAATAAAAACAGGCACAAATGAGACAACTGTTGACAAATAATAAGAGTATAGAGCTCATATACTTATAATTTTTATTGTTCATATTGAAAAACAAGAATTAGATTTTTGTTCAGCCAACACACACACGCACACACACACACACACACACACACACACACACACACACACACACACACACACACACACACACACACACACACACACACAGTATTCAGAAGATCACAATACAATTATTACATTCAAAATTATTCATTTTTTTAAATGATTGGCTTACTAAAGAAAGCAAGCCAAATAATAATGAGGCAGAACAGAACAGTGCTCTTTACTCATTTTACTTACACTTCTCCACAACAACAACACTTTTAATTTTCATCCCATTAAGTCTATATTCAAACCAACTCATGTTTAAAAGTTTGGTACAGCAAGACTTAATACTTTTATTCAGCAAGGACACATTAACTTGATCAAAAATCAACTCAACAATTTATTTATAAAGCACTTTTTAAAACCATTAGAATGGACCAAAGTGTTGTCTATAAATAGTAAATAGTAAAAACTCTAATATTCATTCAAACATAAAATAACAACAAAACATAACACCAAGAAAAGGAGCAGCTTGTTTTATACCGGAGCTGAACTAATGCAGAAAGCAAGACCAGCTGTTTTTTTAAACAACTGAAAGTAAACCAAATTACTTAATGTTGTTTTTCATGCACCATACAAAGTCTCCATCTGTCGCTTTCACTCTATCTCTTTGCAGTATACAGCAAAATATAATTACAACCATTGTGAGAATAAGGTCCTTGAGAATAAGGTGGTAATTCTGGGTCGTAAAGTCTACCCATATGAAATGCCATCTAAAAATATCAACATAAATAAATTTACATCAGTAAAATATCTAGCTTCTGAACTTATGGAAAGAAATTCACTGATGCAACGTATGGCGTAGCATAAGCGTTTTGAACTGCGAGAGGCGTTACACTTTTTACGCAAGTTGAATATGGAAGGCGGTCTGGCGGGAGCTAGATATTTTACTTTATAACATGTTAAATATGGATATTTTTCTTACACAAATGCATCTCTTCACTTCAGAAGGCCTTTATTAATGGATGGATGCACTTTTTTGAACTTCAAACTCATGGGCCCCGTTCACTGCCTTGGAAGCATCAGGTGTGTTCACTAGAAAGAAGAAAGTCATATAACCCTAGGATGGCTTGAGGGTGAGTAAATCTTGGGGTAATTTTCATTTTAAAGTGAACTAATCCTTTAAGCAGCACAACTGTTTTCAACACTGATAATAATAAGAAATGTTTCTTGAGCACCAAATCAGCATATTAGAATGATTTCTGAAGTATCCTGTAACACTGAAGACTGGTAAAGTAAATAATACCTGAAAACCACTTGAGTAAAAGTACAGATACCTTACAGCGAAAATGACTCCGTTACAAGTTACAAGTCACCAAGTCAAAACAATGGCAGTGACATGTTTTGAGATATGTCAGTGCAAGTTGATTTCAGTCAAAACAACTCAAACATGCATTTTAGTCCGAGACCAGGCTTAAGCCTTGTCTGTGAAACTGGGGGTTAGTGTATCTGATTTTAACATTTAATAATTTTACTCATACAGAATGTAGGCTCAAAGACGCACTAGTTCTCAACAGCATATGCTGGTTAGATATGTTTTGAAGCATGGCAGCTGGTTTAAGCTGGTTTATGCTGGTCCTTAGTTGTTCATGAGCTGGTTTAAGCTGCAGCACATGTCCTCATCTCATATATGAAACACTTACGATTCACAACTACCTGCTAATGCACTTGCATTAGCATAAAGTAGCCTTGTTGACAAGGGGTGCTTCTCATTTCTTATTTGTGCATCCTTGCTTCCTTTCCTCACGTCTTAGCTCCACCCCCTTAGGATGCGAGGGAAGGAGACACCTTTGTGCAGCCTAGGTGAGCATAAGAAACTTTTCAAAGGCATAATTTTGGAATGATAGTGTACTTTACAGAGAATATACATTTTAGATTGAAAGGATTTGAGTCTTTAAAAATGGCAGGGAGAATTTTTTTTTTTTATCTTCATTAATCTCAATGGTGATGAAATGTCTGAGAAAAACATTTACTAAAATATTAAATATTAAAGAGCGCATTTGTGATATTTCTTTACTATGGGAAAGAAGTATGAAGGGATGAGGAAAACTTTGGGATTAGATGCACGTCATGTGTGGTGAAGGAGCTGAGATCTTGTTACCACCAGTTGCAGCATCATCCATCCCGTCAATCCTTGTTTAAGCCCTGAGCAGACACTGGTACAATCCATCTCTCTCTCTCTCTCTCTCTCTCTCTCTCTCTTCTTTTTCCCCACCCTTGTTTCTTTTCTACCTCTGTCTTTCTCTCTACCCGTCTGTCGTTCATTGTCCAGACAAAGTCTGGTGTGGACAGACAAGGGCCAGCTGTCCACTATGCCCCCCAACAGGAACGATAAACCCCCCCTTCTTTTTTTCTACCCCAAGCAGCCTCCAGTAACATCTGCTGCGTCCACTCACAATATCGCACAAATGAATGGATGGACATTTATGGAGAGAGAAGCCAAAGTAATGTGGATGCAAATCTAACATGACTTCCTGTGCCCCTGCGGCCTCTGTGGTGGGACAGCGGGTGAATGAGTCTCTGTTCTGTGAAAGCTGTTGTCCAGTTTCCCCCTCCCGCTCTCTACCTCTGTTTCTCCCACGCCTGATGCCCACTGCTGTTCTCCAACATGCCAGTACACATACACACAGTTTAAAGGCCTATTCACACCAAGCGTGAATTTACAGCACTCATTTTTGCTGTAACAAGCCTTTAAAAATCGAAACAATGCATCACTATGAACCCCTTCATACTTCCTGTGACGAAGCAACATTTATTTTGCTGTGTATGTTGAACTTTCTGTCCGCTCAGCAAAAGAAGTCACTGACCTATTTTTCGGTCATTTGTCTAGAACCGGCATTCCAGATACCTACATCTCAGAAGAAAAAAATCACACTATTTTTGTATTAATTTCTAAAATCCATTTGATGAAATAATAAACCCTAAAAATTAAAAAGACAAAAAGAAAAGAAAAAAAGGGAGGCAGATTAGGTTGTGTGTTTTAGGGTCATGTGACCCTAATGAAATGTTCAGACAGTATCAGACAGAAATTATCAATTCCTATCATTGGTCCAATCTGATATAATGAGAAAACATAATTATTTTATGCTATTTTGGATTAATTTGTATGATTTTTAGAAAAAGTAAGCATGGAGGTCCATCCCTAAACCTAACCATCAATAGAGAGTAAGCAGATTGTATGATAACATACAAATGAGATTACAAATTGACATGAGAGTGTGTTGCATTGGTCTTCTATTAAAAGCCTATAGGTTTGATTGAAGTGACGTAAATATCAGATAAAAATGTCAACAATATAAGTATAAAAATTATTCACACTGATCTTAATACAAAATTTAATCTGAAATTGGGGAGATACTTATATTGGAAAGCACCAGTCTAAAGGCTCATTTAACCCTTTTTCAAAAATTTTCTCCATAACAATATGTGCAAGAATGAACATTACATCAAAGTGCGTTTTCTGGCATGTATTTTTTTGTTCATTAGGTAAAATTTTCATGTGAGCATTCCAAACTGAAAAATCGACTCTAATTTCCAGCAATATTTGCATCAAAACTACTCGCACCGAGTGAGACGCTAATTTCTGTCTGAGACTAGCGCACGCATGCACAAACACACACACACACATTGTGTTTTCATGTTTTATGGGATATACATCATTTAGTATGATTTATAAGCTGTTTTCCTCACGGGGACCAAAAAAATGTCCCCACAAAGACAAGGATTTTGGATATTGTCATCCTTGTGGATACCTGAACCATACACACAAACACACACACACCCATCACAGAAAACTTTCTGCATTTTTACATTTTCAAATCATTGTGTTTGATTTATAAGCTGTTTTCCTGATGGGCCCCAAAAATTCTCCACAAGGTCAAGGATTTCAAGGAGATCATGGGGATACCTGAACCACACACACAAACACAAACACACACACACACAAAAAATGCGTTATTGTGTAGAGTAGACTGTAAAAAACAATGACGCATGTTCAGTCACATGACACATATACTGATAGATAGGCCTACTGTATCTATGTTTATACTGGTATGTGTCTGCTATATGGTATTTCACAGTGTTGCTTAAGAAAAATGTGCTGTAAAATAATTGCATTTTCTGGTGTTTCAGTGTAGGTGAGAAACTTTTGGAAAATGCTTTAAAATGCTAGCGTGGATGGAGAGCATTTTGAAACAAAAACGCTGTTTTAAAATGTATCCAGATTAATGATGTTGCCTCAAGAATTCAGACAATTCAAACTAACACAAATGCGTTCAAACACACACAATCCCACACTCTTGACCTCTAGATTTTCACCTCACTTTGCACTGGAATCTCAGCGGCTCACACGCGCCATTCAAACACACAGCTCTGATTCACAGCTACTCGAGTTCTGTAGGAAGAAAATAACTTGTGTATCAGCATTCAAGTCCCAGCACCGTCGCCAATCCGCCTCTTCTCCCTGTCCTCCCTTTATTTTCTCCTTCTTTCTTCTGTGTGTGTGTGTTTAGCTTGTGTGTCATCAGGCTCACAGTCGAACTACTAGAGGCACTGATGTTGTGCCATTGGGAGATCAGGAAGGGCAGGGCTCCAGTCACAAGTCCCCTGTTTTAAACACCTCACCTCTCCAGGGAGCGCCCGGTCACTCTCGGCAGCCACTCGTGCGGAGCCGAGGTTCGGCCCGCTGGCTGCTGGCTGGAGCGGAGCGTGACTACATACACACACACACACACACACACACACACATCCATCACAGTTGCTAATCTTCCATTCACACTTTCATCACAACAGTATTCCTCTGTGCGCCCACACAGACACACACACACACATGCTCTTATGTCTGACAGTCTCAGATCCAAAGGCATCAGGGAGAGGCTGATGTGTGAGTGTATAAACTGCCTCAGGTGACCAACACATAGCAGTGAAGGAGAAACTAAAGAGGACAGAGTGTCTACAGGCCCACACACACATACTGTAGATAGAGAAGAGTGCTCACAAACAATGTGTCCACATTGTGCTCTTGATGTAACTTTTGTCTGCTGTGAAGACTACTACCCAACAGGCTATGTGGCATTACAGCCCTACAGTTTATATTCAGAGAAGGATTGCAACAGGCTTCATTCGGGACAGAGACTTTTTATTTAATTCTCTTGGTGACATCTGTTTTACATGCAACAGAAAAGTGTGTGTGACATTTGTATCTCTGTGTGTGTACAGTATCTATCTATCTATCTATCTATCTATCTATCTATCTATCTATCTATCTATCTATCTATCTATCTATCTATCTATCTATCAATCAATCAATCAACCAATCATCTGGTTGTAAAAATAAATCTGCATTGTTTATCCTGCTGATCTTTCATTCAAAATGTTTTCAAAAATGTAACCTTTCATTGAAGTAAAATAATTGAAAGTGGGGGGAAAATCACATTATGAAATGTTTTTTCCCCAAAACACATTGGCCACAATTATTGGGACCCCCTAGATAAAAAAAAAAAACCCCAGACAGTCTCTGCTAGAAATCTTATCATGGGCCATGGTTGGATCTTTCATCAGGACAACGATCCAAAACAAACATTAAAATCAACACAAAAATGTGTCATTGAGCACAAAATGAAACGTCTGCCATGGTCGTCCCAGTCCCCTGAACCCTATAAAAATGTTGTTGGAGAAGTGCGAGTTCCAAACACCATCTATCTATCTATCTATCTATCTATCTATCTATCTATCTATCATCTGGTTGTAAAAAGAAATCTGCATTGTTTATCCTGCTGATCTTTCATTCAAAATGTTTGCAAAAATGTAACCTTTCATTGAAGTAAAATAATTGAAAGTGGGGGGAAAATCACATTATGAAAAGTTTTTTCCCCAAAACACACTGGGCACAATTATTGGGACCCCTAGATTTTTTTAAATGAGTAAAATACACAGATCAGGCATAACATTATGGCTGTAAGAAAATAGCTAAAGCATTAAAAATTCCCATTTCCACCATCAGGGCAATAATTAAGAAGTTCCAATCAATTAAAGATGTTACGAATCTGAAGAGGACGTGTGTCTATATCGAGGAGGAAAGTCTGAGTGGCCAAAATCTCTTGAAGGATCACAGCTGGAGAATTGCAGAGATTAGTTGAATTTTGGGGTCATAAAGCCTAAAAAACACACACACACAATCAAACAACCCCTACATCACCACATGTTGTTTGAGAGGGTTTAAAAAAAATCCTCCTCTCTCATCCAAAAACAAACTCCAGCATATTCAGTTGTCAGACACAACTGGAACTTCAAAAGGGACCGGATTCTATGGTCAGATGAACTATAAAAAGAGCTTTTTGGCAGCAAACCCACTAAATGGGTTTGGTGCAAAGAGGGATAAATAGTACCCCATGCCTACGGTTAAATATACTGCTGGATCTTTAATGTTGTGGGCTTATTTTTTTGTTGGAGGTCCTGAACATCTTGTATCATGGATTCTAGCAAATACCAACAGATAAAAAAAAAAAAACCCAGACGGTCTCTGTTAGAAATCTTATCATGGGCCATGGTTGGATCTTTCATCGGGACAACGATCCAAAACAAACATCAAAATCAACACAAAAATGTGTCACTGAGCACAAAATGAAACGTCTGCCATGGTCGTCCCAGTCCCCTGAACCCTATAAAAATGTTGTTGGAGAAGTGCGAGTTCCAAACACCATCAATCCAGTTCCTTGGATACATCATCGATCAACAAGGTATCCAAATGGACCAGAGGAAGGTGGAAACCATCCACAACTGGCCCCAACCTGTCACCGTCAAGGAACTCCAACGTTTCCTAGGATTTGCCAACTTTTATCATAGGTTCATCCAGAACTACAGTCTCCTCAGCTGACATTGGCTGGAGGGAGCTCAGCATCATTTTGAGGTACAAGATCACTACTGGTGGCCCAACATGACCCAGGATATGACCGAGGATATCTCCCGGTATGCCAAGGGGTGCTCAGTCTGTGCCATCTCCAACACTCCAAGGAAGCTGCCGGAAGGAAAATTGGAAAATTACCTCTGCCAATATCCAGACGCCCCTGGTCTCATCTGGGAGTGGATTTCATGACCGACCTTCCTCCATCAAACCATCACACATGTATATTCGTCATCGTCGACCAATTCTCCAAGGCCTGTAAACTGGTCCCTATCAAGGGCCTACCTACCGTATTCGAAGCTTACCAGAAGATATAGTCTCAGACAGAGGTCCACAATTCACCTCCCGGGTGTGGAAGGCCTTCTTCCAGCTCCTGGGCGTCTCAGTAAGTCTACCTTCCGGGTACCATCTGCAAACCAATGGCCAGACTGAGTGCAAGATCCAGGAGATCAGGAGATACCTGCGGTCATACTGCCACCAGCACCAAGACGGCTGGAGCTGTTACCTCCCCTGGGCGGAATATGCCCAGAATTCCCTATGGCAGACTGTAACACAGTTCGTATCTTCCTGGAAGAAGGAGGCGGGAAACCGGCGAACTTTTAAAACTTTAATCAAATAAATAAACAAAATGAAAGTCACCGAGGCAGCCCCTCACAGACGACTGCCGCGCACACACACAAAACAAAACGTAAACAAAAACACAACATAAATCCAGGCCTGGTCCTCTCTCGTCTTGCACTGTCGTCGCTCCTCCTTTTATGCTCCCGTCACTCCTCCGTGAGACGAGACCGGTGTGGCGCGCAGCTGGAGCTCATTATCGCTCGTCACCGGCCCGCTCTCACGGCCCCTCGCCTCACTGCTCGCCACATACCCCCAACGCCCTTCGCAGGCCTGTTCCTTCATCACCTGTACTGAACATTCACTTGAGTCAACACCAGCTAAGTTACAACCTTCATTCAGCCCGTCACCATCACTCTGCTTAATAAACACTGTTTAACACTTACCCATCTGTCTGTCTCTTTGCTTGTGACCCTACCTACCTACCTACCTGCCCGCCCGTCCGTCTGTCTATTTATCCTTCTGTCTGTTCATCCATCCATTTTATAAACCTACATTGTTTGAAAATATTGATTTATAAAGAAAACAGATATGTTACTAATTCGGATTATCTGAATTTTTGTGTAGCTAGTCTTTCCCTGCCACTGACTGAATTTTCTGGCTACCCATGTTTTCACTGTTATACAGTAGGTGACGCTATTATGCATCTTCTGAAAGAGTGCAGAATCTCCGGCTCCAAAACACAGATGAAGAATAAGCAGAAACAAGTGATAGAAGATTGTTCACGCAATTGTAATATAATGCAATCATCAAACATTAAACAGCATATAAGTTTAAAAATGCCTAGCGTTAAGGAATTAAATATTGACCCAGGAAGGGTTAACAACTGTGAAGCTTTGGGGGTGTTGATGGACTTGATCTACTCATCTATGTTTTGATCATCGTTCATCAATCCGTTAAAAATATATATCAAGTATTAAAAAAAATACGTAGATAGGAACATAGTAGTATACATAGTGCAAAAATAATATATAAATAATAAACTAAATATGGTGTTATGTTCACTTAAAGAAAAATAAAAAAACTTCTAAACTAGTAGTTTACTCAGAGTATACTTCAAAGTGTACTTTCATAAACTAAAGAAATGGGCTACAAGAATTTGACTAGTAAACTATCAGTATACCAATAACTTAATTTGTAGTATACAGTAGTTGCAGTCAGGGCCGTAGGCAGGGTTTTAAAATCAGTCCCAAAATTGAGGTAGCTGGTGGGGTTCGGGGTTCTCCTGAGAAAATGTTGATTTCTCTGATCTACATATGTGCATTGAAGGCCAACAAATAAATGGTTATAATAAATAGCTTTCAAAACCATGTCAGTGGGCAGTATATTATTTGTCAATACCCCCCTAAAGCTGAGCTTTGACTGAGCTTTGACTGAGCTTTTTTATTTTCATCTGTTTTCGTGAAGAAAGTAAACATAGGGTCAACTGATATTTATCCTATATGTTTTATTAAAGTTAAATTAATTCACAATATGTAGGGGTGAGCGGGGCACAACCTAACGTGGGGTTAGTTGTAACACACATGGTTTAAAACTTTCCACACATGCCAGGATGACGAAACTTAGTGTATTTACTAGTTGCCATATCAACCCTATTTAGAGAAAAAAATGCACCAAAATTAAAAAAGATATCATTGAACATTTATAGATATCACAGATATCACATATCTGTTATTCATCTGTTATTTAAGAGTTGAAATAGTTCTTTAATGCTGATCTGACCAGCAGAAGACACCAGCCGGGGTTAAATCCCAGTTGTGCAGGTGGGGCATGTTGTCACAATGATCCCCTATTAGAACTATGATATTATGTTCTATTTTTTTTTTTATTCTATTGAGAAACCATGAGAAAAAGGTGAATCAATGTTCAGAAATGATTAATTATTATGTTTTGAACTATATTGTATAGCTGCATTTCACGACGTGTTTGTTGTCAAACTCAAAATTTAGATTATTTTTTATTTTTATTGACAAAATATTTTAGTTTGTGTGTTTTTTTTTTCTTTTTTCTATTATATCAGACACTTTAGGCTGTCATTTGGTCATGTTACTATGTTCCCCACCTATGGGGCATGTTGTTACGTTTCACTTCCATTCTTTTAGGGTAAATCAAGAAAAAAGTATACACTGTATTAATGAAACAAAACCACATAATTCTACTAAAAATGTGGGAAATTAATGTGGGAAAAAAATAAATACGGTCCCACTTTATATTAGGTGGCCTTAACTACTATGTACTTACATACAAAAATAAGTACAATGTAGTTATTGTGTTCATATTGTATTGCAAAATACTTTTGCTGATATTGAGGTGGGATACGGGTAAAGTTAGGGACAGGTGTGGTGGGATGGGTAAGTTTAAGGGTAGGGTTAGGTGTAAGGGAAGTGTCAACAGTGTAATTATAGATGTAACTACAGAAATGTATTACAGATGTAATTACATGCAGGTAATTTTTTAAATGTAAGTACAATGTAAAAACATGTACACACACAATAATTGCATTGTATCAACTGATTAATTTAAATGTTAGTACATAGTAGTTAAGGCCACCTAATATAAAGTGGGTCCATAAATACTCTGAACCCCAAGTAGCCTACATTTACACAAACTGAGAAAGTCAAAAAGTGCTGTGCCCCTTCTTCTACACATTCATTATCTTATGCCTAATCTGATGAAATCGGGTTTGTTAATGTTTATTTTCCCCTCACATTGACAGTTACTAATTATTACATTAGTTACATGAATCACTTGAATTATATGCCTATTTTTAATTCAAAATGGTGACATTAGACAATTTTATTAGTTGACCTTATTATTTTTGTCGGTTGTTAAACATTTCTATCCTAAAACAGCTGTCAAATATGAAATGTTAAGTTTAGCTACTTACACTCACACTTTAAATGTCCATTTACAGAAGCGTTGCGCTGGAATTCGTGCTCAGCATCTTCTGTGAACATAAAGCCCGCCTACTTTGATTTGATTGGTCATCTCAAATATAAAATTTTGACATTGATGAGCGGTGACAGACCACTGAGGCAGCTCCGATGAGAAGCTCTTGGTGCTGTGCTATATCCTTGCAGCACTAAAGTTGTGTTAATATTACTGTTGCACTTAAAGTATACTTAAAAGTATATTTTTATACTCTAAAAAGTGGGCCAATTTAGTCCCAAGTAGTATTGAAAGAGTACACTTACAAGTATACTTCTAGTACATTGATATTAGCATACTTACTAAATATACTTGAACTTTACTTAAGTATGCTTGATAAAATTAACTTAAAGTCTACTTGTTTTTTGTAAGGGTTGTTTGCCGTCTCATTTCAAATTCAGAGATTGGATTTAAAAGGCGTTCTCCATTTAATTCTAAATGGCACACAAACCTGTTTGTAGCATATAAGCCACAATTTTCTCACATCCATTTTTAAACGTGTTCTGTAGAGTGTGTACTGCATACATGTAAGTGTTTTATTGTGTGTTGTTTGGAACTGAGAGTTTACAGATATGAGAGGGGAAAAAGGAGGATGTCTCACACATTTTAAAAGGCACTAGAACGACTGACAAAACTGTTTGTGTCTTGTCAAACTGCAGGCGGCCACTGCAGCAGGAGAGTGAGGTGTGTTTGCGCAGAAAAAAAAAAAGACTGAAAGGTTTGAGGGAGGATCAGTGTGTTTGCATAATTCTGTGAGGAATCCACTCTCTCTTTCACTCTCTGTAGTATGCAAAGGAAAGCAAAGGAAAGTTGTGGTATACATTTACCTGTTCAAGTTTGATACTGTCATCATAACTGAGATTCATTCAAAACCCTCATTGTTGTGATTAAATTATATTACTGGACAGTTACATTTTTAAATTACAAAAACATACCACCGCCTTAAGTAACAATGTTGTAATGCTGGTAGCTTGTAGCATAGCTAACTATTTTTCAAAGCATTAGCTTAACTGTAGTTTAATAACTACTCTAAATTATGATTAGATTGTGCCTTAACAAGGAGCACTTTCAATATAGCTTGCAAGGAAACACTGCAAAGGAGATGGTGGGACAGATCAACATAAATGGGAATAAAAGAAAGTCAGAGGAGATCTGGGGAGAAGATATATGGTGTCGATTTTACCACCAATCCGAGCGTGAGTATGATGATGAAACATTGGAAGAACTAGTTATTCAACCCGAACCTCCATTGCATGGATGACTTTAGCATGACATTTCTCAGTGATGCGCTACACATTTTGAGGTAGATGTTGCAACTGTAATTCCTCACCATTAGCATTGACAAGTGTACGTCCATCAACAAACCTATGTGTATATTTCAAATTTATTGCAGTGCACAGGCGGGAACAGTGTCAATAACAGCACATGACTGATGTAACATTTGTAAAACAAATCTTGCTCCATCCTTTATCTTTACTCAAAGTACTAAGAATGACAGACAATCTGCATTAATAGACAGTTTTAGGTAATAGTGGCCCACTGGCTCCGTTCCCTCCTTCAGGGAACGAGGGTTACCATACGTAACCGAGACGCTCCCTTTCAGTCGGTCACATTCGACGTACGTCGGACGTCACCAACGAATTGGGATCCCTTTGGAAAACGCCACAGTTACTACCACTTCCAGCGCCCAGCGAGAGCCCCTCAGACCCCGTCTGTTCCGGGCGGGGAATTCACGCAGGGAAGTCACACTGCTGTTCCGCAAGACCCACTTCAGCAGACTATTGAATAACGCTGGGAAAGCGGTCACAACATATGGAACCCAGCCTAACACAAGTTCCACCAATGCATACGAGTGTTAGACCTGGCGTCGGACGCTCCGCCACATCCGACTGCCGCGGGTTGCGGAGGACTCAACAGTGTTCGCCGTTCTGGGGAACTCGACTGGAGCATATAAGCGCACGTATCCGTTCCAAAGGGAAGGGAGTGGCGCAGCAAGCCGACACTTAGAACGGGCACTTCGGTGTTACTGACTATGGGAAGCGAGCACACAGGAAGATACCGGCTCTACACGGAGGCTATAAAATCTAGCGAACATGTTAGGTGTCGCCCAGCCCGCAGCTCTACAATATCTGTCAGCGAGGCGCCACGAGCCAACGCCCAGGAAGAAGCTACACCCCTAGTGGAGTGGGCTCTTAACCCGAGCGGGCAGGGCACGTCTTGGGTTTGGTACGCCAAGACGATGGCATCCACTATCCAGTGGGCCATCCTCTGCTTGGAGACAGCCTTTCCCTTCTGCTGGCCTCCATAACAGACGAAGAGCTGTTCTGAGGTCCTGAAGCTTTGCGTTCTGTCCACGTAAGTCCGCAGAGCGCGGACTAGACAGAGAAAAGCTAGGGCTGGGTCTGCCTCCTCCGAAGGCAGCGCTTGCAGGCTCACCACCTGGTCCCGGAAGGGAGTGGTGGGAACCTTGGGCACATATATCCGGGCCGGGGTCTCAGGATTACATGAGAGTTACCGGGCCCGAATTCCAGGCACGATTCGTCGACCGAAAATGCCTGCAGGTCCCCTACCCTCTTGATAGAGGCCAATGCAGTCAGGAGTACTGTCTTCAGAGACAGGATTTTTAACTCAGCTGACTGCAAAGGCTCAAAGGGCGCCCTCTGCAGTGCGGTTAGCACCAGAGTTAAGTCCCAAGATGGTATAGAGGGAGGGCGAGGCGGATTTAGTCTCCTCGCCCCCCTCAGGAACCTGACGATCAGATCGTGCTTCCCTAGAGACTTACCACCTACCATGTCATGATTAGCGGCGATAGACTTTGAGGGTGGAGGGAGACAGCCTTCGCTTCAACCCGTCCTGTAGGAAGAAAAGCACAGAACCAACCGAACATCTCCGGGGGTCTTCTCAGCGAGAAGAACACCAGTCGACGAACAGGTTCCACTTCAACGCATAGAGGCGCCTCTTAGAGGGAGCTCTAGCGGAAGTGATGGTGTCTACCACAGCCTGTGGTAGGCCACCTAGAACCTCCGCGTCCCGTCCAGGGACCAGACACCGGACGCGGGTGCCATAGGGTGCTCCGTCTCTAAATCAGGAGGTCCTTCCTCAGAGGAATGGGCCAGGGAGGTGCTGTCGCGAGAACCAAGTCCAGTTGGGCCAATACAGAGCAACCAACAGGACTTGCTCCTCGTCCTCCCTGACCTTGCACAGAGTCTGTGCAAGAAGGCTCACTGGGGGAAACGTATACTTGCATAGGCCCCGGGGCCAGCTGTGTGCCAGCGCATCCGAGCCGAGGGTCCCCTCGGTCAGGGAATAAAACAACTGGCAGTGGGTCGTGTCCGGGGCGGCAAACAGGTCTACCTGTGCGGTCCCGAAGCGACTCCAGATCAGCTGGACCACCTGGGGATGGAGTCTCCACTCTCCGGGGAGCACTGGCTGTCGTGAGAGCTCGTAGGCCGCACGATTGAGCAGGCCCGGAATGTGAATGGCACGAAGCGACCTCAGATGCTTCTGACTCCATAGGAGGAGATGGCGGGCGAGTTGAGACATGCGACGGGAGCGTAGACCACCCTGTTTGTTGACGTACGCAACGGCCGCAGTGTTGTCCGTACGGACCAGAACGTGCTTGCCTAGTAGCGGCGTTTTGAAGCGGCCCAGCGCAAGACGAACTGCTAACAACTCGAGGCAATTGATATGCCATTGCAGTTGAGGCCCCGTCCACAGACCCTAAACTGCAAGCCCGTTGTACGTGGCACCCCAGCCGGTGGATGAGGCATCCATGGAGACAACAACATGCCTGGACACTTGTTCTAGGGAAACTCCTGCCCGTAGAAACGAAGGGTCCGACCACAGGCTGAAGGTTTGGCGGCACCTCGGAGTCACGGGGACACGGAGGGATCCGCTGTGCCACGCCCATCTCAGGACTCGGTCGTGTAGCCAGCGTTGAAGCGGTCTCATATGAAGCAATCCGAGCGGCGTTACAGCGGCTGCGGATGTCATATGCCCCAGGAGCCTCTGAAAATGTTTCAGTGGTACCGCTGTCCTGCATTTGAACGAATTCAAGCAGTTCAACACCGACTGGACACGCTCCTCTGTGAGACGCGCTGTCAGATTGACCAAGTCCAGCTCCATACCGAGAAAAGAAATCCTCTGCACGGGGCAGAGTTTGCTCTTTCCCCAGTTGACCCGAAGTCCCAACAGGCTGAGGTGACTGATCACCGTGTCTCTGTATTCACACAACAGGGACAGTCCTGAAGGGAATGACCTTCAGGTCGATCGCTGCAAACCAATCTTGGGGACCGATGTACTCGAAAGTGCGCTTCTGCGTCAACATCTGAACGGGCGGTTTGTGAAGGGCCCGGTTCAGGACTCACAGGTCCAAGATTGGTCATAACCCACTGTTTTTCTTGGGCACAATGAAGTAGGAGTTCTAGAACCCCAACTTCATGTCGGCTGGAGGGACCGGCTCCAATCGCGTCCTTCGCCAGTAGGACTTCGATCTATTTCCACAAGATGGGCGTCGCAGCTCCACACAACAGTGAAGTGGACGCCCAGAACTTGGGAGGATGCCGTGCGAACTGAATCGCATAGCCGAGCCTGGTGGTGCAGGTGAGTCAGCGGGACCGTCCCGGAAGTGCTAGCTAGGCTTCCGGAAACCGTACCATGAACACACCCGCCCCACAGACGTACTCGCAGTAGGGCAGCGAAGTGGAGGGCAGGGACCCGACCCAAGAGGCACAGCGTCCTGAAGTGGGGTCTGAGTGCGCACGCAGCACCTACCTGCCCCCACGGTTGGACAGAGGGTATGAGAGAAGGCATGGTAGCGTTCTCAAGCCATACGCTGCGGTCCGCTGGCGACTGAAGGAGGGGCAGAGAGTGGCAAGGCTTTGTGGCGTCACACAACTGCCTACCTCACCTCCTTCCTCAGCGGGGAACAAGAGTGGCGAGGCATAGCGTCGCACACTGCTGTCCTCACACCGCTGAGAAGAGGGGAATGAGAGTGGCGAGGCTCCCCGGCGTCGCACACTGCCATTCTCGCCCTCTTGTGGGGAGGGGAATGAGAGCGGCGCAGCTTCATAGCGTCACACGCTGCCATTCCTGAACTCCCGAGACCCAGAGGTATTGGAACTGCTCTTAAGAATTTGGGTACCAGTGGCTGTAACACCAGTGGCGGAACAAAATTTAGCAATGATTCTCCACCCGGCCCTTCTCCGGGGAAGAGCAGCTTCAACCAAGTCCAGGTCACCCGTCTCAGCTGACTGGCAGCCAAGACGGGTGGCATCGTGGGATGCCCATGGCGAGCAGACTGAGGGGTTCCATCTGCTTTACACTGTGGAGGACTGCTGCACAGTCACCGACAGTGTCGCCGAAAAGGGTCACCTTGTGAGATGTGAGCATCGAGAGAGCGTACTCTGGCGACGTCTCACACCCCTGCAAGGTAGCCCAAGGGTGTTTCTGGACCAGGGTGGACATCGTCTGGCCAAGGGCCAGCGCTGTGACTTTAAATGTAAATCAGTCACTGTGCGCAGCTCAACCTCAGCTCAGAACTACCCTCGTGCACTAAGAGCGCAGGGCGGAGGTGGCCTGCCAGTGGCACTGCTACCTCACCGATGAGGGTAGTGAGAGAGAGGAAAACTTTATCCAGATTATGGCACCATTGGCACCCCATATTTTGGCACCAAATAGTTCCACACCGCCAAAGCTTTCCAATGCACATCCAGGAAAAAGGCAAGGGGGCGGGCAAGGCGATTTACGCGTTGCACTACGCCTCAGCCACCCAGGAAAGCATGGCTATCAAGTCTGAATCTGATTCAGCATGAGCACACACCATTATAGTGGGAAACTCAGCATCATCTTCATTTCCAGCTTATAACAGCCCTCTCTCCGATGCAGCGATTGACATCTGTCCTCTGCTAGAGCCCCAGATGAAACGCTAGGTCCCCTTTATTTTTATTTAAAATTTTTTTTTTGGAACCAGCAATCCCACCTGTAAGCTACCAGCAGGCATGTAAGACCGTGAGCGTGGCCGTCGAGACGGCACACGGCGCGCTGAACACTCAAACCCTCACGAGGAAGGCGAGACGAACAACGCGCCGACGTGATCCCGTTCTCCTGAGAGAACATGGATCACCCACGAACGCAATCTCAACATGCTTATGCGAGAGGGATCGTGGCCGTCAAAGGACAGGAAACAACCGCATCCAGAAACGCACGGGTGGAATGACGTCTTGAAAAAGACGCAGTGTCACACCCGCGCTGCTCTTTTAGAAGAAATCTCTTTTAAATGTGCTGAAGCACCCAGGAACGACCGCGGCAAAACACAGGAGAATAGTGCAGCCTGTGTATGCACTCACCGTTGGGAACGCCCTCACCAAACCAACAGTGCTGTAAAAACAGCAGTTTATCACTGTATCAGTGAGCTCGCGGCCGCCGCTGATCGTGCCTTCTCTCCCAGCACTCAAAGAAGCGTCTTCTCTCGTTCTCTCTCTTCCTCTCTCTGCTGAAGCAGGAACAGTCTCCTTCGTCAACACCGTGTTCGGCTCCGAAGTGAATGACAATAGTGCGCTGCATTCGCCTCCTGTTTATACCCGCAGTGCGGGGCGGAGCGCGAGATGCAAATCTCGCACGCCAATGGCCATTGGCCCGTTCTCTATATCTCGAAGCTGATAGGGGCTCCCAGAAGTGATCCCAATTCATCGGTGACGTCCGACGTATGTCGAACGTGACCGACTGAAAGGGAACTTTATTTATTGTGCACTTTCGACTTTACAACTTTGCAGAACGTTTATATTCACAAACAGCTATATTACACACTGCATGAAAGGGAATATTCGAAAACCCATAATAGGGGCACTTAATATCGTACAAATTCATACGAATTCACTAAAACGTAATACATTTACGAATTACCAAGAGAATTCTCAGTTGGGAAATCAACAGGGGAGCAGAGAAAAGTTTAAGGGAGATGAAAGGATATAAAGATAAATGAAATAAGATAAATAGAGAGGAGTGGAAAGGAGAAGAGATCAAGGGAAACGAGAGAAGAGATCACCATGGAGAGGAGAGCAACACAAAGGAGATCAACGGAGACCTGAGGAGATCAACATACTGTAGGAGGACAGGAAGTGATGAGATCAAGCGAGAGAAGAAGAGATCAACATAGATGAGAGGAGATCAAGGGAGATGAGAGGATCGGTGAGGAGATCGGTGAGAGGAGAGGAGCGAGAGGCCTTAACGTGTCCTACTCACGTATCCAGTGAAGAGAGGGATTAGAACACAGCAAAGTAGGTTGAAGGAAAAGGGCTGAATTAGAACAGGACCCTTGAGAAGCAGATCAAGAAGAGGACGGGGGGAGAGCGAGGGAGTGGTTTGGAGGAGAGATAGAAGGATAGAAAAGAACTGAAACGGAGACAGGAAACATGTTAAGGAAAAGCAGAAGAAGTGAGAGGAGGAAAAGAGAAAGAGAGAGGGGGACACATACGGCACAACAGTAGCCTGAAGCCAGAGAAGGAAAGCAGTGTGCCTATTTGCCTACACATCTCTGTGTGTGATAGTGTGTGTACAGGCGTGCGCACGCATACACAAGTACTTGGCTTCCCCACTTGATGGCCTAACCATTATCAAACCATTTTTCTACATCACGTATGCTGCCCTTCGCACCATTATCTCAGAGGTAATGACAAGGTCAGATTTAAATGCATTGCAACAAGTATGAAGTACATCAATGTGTCAGCGCGTACTCGTTTGTGTGTGTGTTAGCGTGTGTATTTGAGTGCGATTCTGCGTTTATTATCATGAGAGGCTGCAGCCCTAATGTGCTCCAGGAATATCATTGTCGATTGACCTAGAATGATGATTCACGCGTTTCTCGTTCTCAAGATCAACTCAAGGATTTGGCCCTCAAGCCATTCGACAGATGCTACAAATGCAGCATAGTAAAACTCCTAGTAAAAGTTACAGCAGATTTGATAGATTTCACAGATACATGATTGATAGCCGAAAGCTTTTTCGGAGTTCAAAAACATCTCTGCCATTTTCATGTTAATAAGATATGTGGGATTTCATCCAGAGATCTTTTGCTTTTTATGTTAATATCTCAACGTTACCAAGAAATCCGGAAATGTCTTTCTTGACGATCCAGACTCTCCGTTCCTGTCATCGCATGTGTCGTGATGACAGCTGGGAAGCGAGGCAATCTCACGGTGAAATTGAACGGATTGGACTCTGATTGGTTCCTTTGAAGTGTCAGGATAACGTTTGAGAAAGGCAGCACTTTCGCTCTTGTAATGTCTATTCATGGATTGTAGGTTTTTTGCCTGCGCAGTCATTTGGTGCAGTCAAATGGCAGAGTTGCTTTTCAAATCATCTCTCGCCTCGGTAGGAATGGTGAACTTGTGTTTTCAGCTTTTAAAGTGGAAAGTGTGAATTAGAGCATCGGTGCGCTTTTATGTTCCTCTGTCAGTTTTACATAATGCAGACTTCTGAGAAGTACTCTCAAACTCAGACGACACGCCCATGGACCATTCACACAGTCTCTCATGCATACTGCACACAAAATGGAAAGAGATTTCTCTAAACAGCAAGCACCAATCAGATTGGCTGGCTTAACGCAGGTTCAAGAGGCATAGTGCAAAGGATTTTAACAGTATGAAGGGAAAATAAGTCACGTCAGTTCCCAGAAGCAAGACTGTCAGTGGATTTCCCAAAAACAGGAAAAATATGTATATACAGTGCCTTTTAAATCATTGGACATGCCCCAGGTTTTGGACAATTCAGCATAAATCTGTCATTAAAGAAAATGCATTAAAGTACATTAAAGAAACTTGCAATTATCATTAACCAAGAATAATGATTTCTTGAATTGAATTTGGCCCTGGTATTTTGACCACATTAAGATTGTTAAGCATACTTATTTTTCAGTAAGCTTTACTGATTTATTTTCTGATGGATACCCTCATGTCGTTCCAAACCTGTATGACTGTCTTTCTTCTGTGGAACACAACATACCTATTTTAGTCTATATACAGAGAGTTATATACCATAATGCTTGATTCTGATTGATCAATCACACCTTCCTTTGGTCAAACCAAGATTTCATATATTTTTCATATAATATTTTTACTATATCAGCTCAAATTCAAATTCATGGCCATTTATTTATTCAGTCATAATAAGTGAGATAATGTAACATCAGACAGTAATTATCCTTTACATTCTGTATTTACCCATCCCTAAACATCACATTAAAAAATTGACATGCAAACTGCAGTTTACATGTCAGTCAGACAGCTCTTTCCTGTCTAATGGGAGGTAGTTGTTGTCCAGAATGAGAAACAACGTGGACCAGACGTTACGCTGACAGTCAAAAGCCTGGCTTCATCAGAATATAGTGGGTGTTTAATGAGTGGGTGCACTTCAGTCCTGGATTAGCTCAATGCCAAATGGCTGTGCGCACATATACGCACATGACCATGCTGAAATTACTGCACTGAATTAGTGTGATTTGTTAATGATTCAGTGAGATGCAGACTGCTAGTTCGAGTGGATACTCTTTATAAGACATGGCTTCTCATGCCCACTCCCCGTGTGAGAGCGGGACCTGGTGGGCGTACAGCGGGAAGAATCGGCGAGTGGTTAACGAAGACAAAAGGTTTGTGTTCAGCGGGGGGCATTTACCGAACCCGGGATCAGTCTGGCCGGGGAGAGACTGCGACAGCATGAGCGTCAGGGGATGATTACACACCTCTAAGCCAATTGAGGAGCAGGACCGAGGCCAGACAGTAAGAGAGAGAGAGACAGAGACAGATGGGATGAGAGATGAGATACTAATACACAAATACAGAGGGGGAGGGAACGACAGATAATCTCTTATTGTATTTCATATTGAAAAATGCCCACAAGTATCCACACAAAGCGGCAGTGATTTTACACAATCGCACAGAAGACAGGTACTTCGCTACAGGCTATTGGAGAGAGTGAAACGCTGAAATAACACAACCAGCGGAGCTTCAGACACATTCTTGTTTGTTTCTCAGTGATGTGTGTGAGCACTTCATTCTTCAGGCTTTTTCATTACAAGCACAAATTCATCATTGTCATAAATGTTGGGGGTGACGCATTATAAGTAATGTGAGTTACGTAATCAGATTACTTTTTCAAGTAACTAGTTACTTTGTTTTCCCATTTATTGGCTGTAAGTAAGGTGTTGAGTTGAGGCATGCACTTTCTCTTACTTGCACAAAAACAGATTACTGTATGTATTCCTCAATGAATAAAAACAGTGAAATGCAAAAAAAATATTGTGCAAATATGCAATAATTAAATATGTTAAATAACACAAATATATTTTATGTATTTAATCTGCTGACCTTCAATGATCCAAATCAACCATACTAATAAGCAAAAATGACTTTAAATAACATCACATTTGTGTTTGGTTTGTTTGAGCTGCACGCTCTGTACAAGCGTGAATGTGCATTTACTTCAGCCTGAGGTTTATTCATTTCACTTTTGGTGAAAAAGGGCCTTTACATTTGCAACTATTTGCAACCTACAACTATTTTTTTATGTCTAGATCATGACAAAATAACTAATTTTTCCCACCGAGTGCCTGCATATAGGCGTATGGAAAAATTTTACTCATGTATATTCACATATTTTGAAGAGCGTACATAAATTATTATATAAGGTTAGCAGCTTGCAGCTCGAGAAGGCGAAATATGGTTTATGAAATATTTCTATGTTAAAGATCAGTAGGTTAGTTTTTTGCATAGATTACACGGAATGATCTTTTTTTATTTGTGTGTGAATAGTGCAGAACACAGCCAATGGTACGCAAGCAACAGCAAGAGAGAGGGGTATGTATTTTAAAATCTTTTTCAGTGGCATGCCAAATTTACTTTTCGTAGTGTAAAACTTTGTCATAAAGCTATTATGCAGTCAGACGAGCAGAGAGCGCCGATTCGCTGAATATGTCCTGTAGAAAGCGCTTTACATTTGGTGTATTCATTTATAATTAAAGGGGGGATCTAATGCTATTTCATGTATTCTGATTTACACTGTTAAAGAGTTGGATTCTCATGCTAAACATGGCCAAAATTCAGGATTCTAATAAGTTTAGGAAAATAACCTAGCATTCAGGAAACAGTGGATGCAGTTTGTTTTTCCGGAGCAGCAATGGAGTTCTGCAAGTGTGTTTGTTTGTTCCCGGTCATAAGTCGAAATCGAAAGTTATCCAGGGATAATGCCATGATGTATTCCGTGTGTGTGTGTGTGCTCTTTAGCTCCGGCCACTGCACGCCTGCACGAGATCGGCTGTTTTTGGAAAGAATCGGTACAGCGTATCTGTCTTTTATAAGATAAAACTAAAGACACTTCGGAGATATGAAGGATGCAGCACTACTCTATAGGTACTCAAGATTAACATAAGACTGGCAGAAACTGTGTGTGTTATGTACCCTTTAACTTTATGTAAGTGTATTTTTTTTATAGGCTATCAACAACGCGACATACAGAAGCACATGACTACAGACTATTTGTACAGTATGAGCTTTATATGCATTAATAACAGGGTATTTAACTGACCTTTTACAATATAAAGGAAATGTGTTAACCTGAAACCTGAAAAACTTTAAACTTTAGGACCATTTTATTGACCATACAGACACTGTAGCCACAACTTGATGACAAAACTAAAACAAATCAAGAGACAGATTCATCAAATATAATAGCGAATCTAATAATAAATAACATCTATTCCCATATGAAAACGGCCCAAAATTGGGAAACCTCCTTTTTTGTTCCACAGAGACCTCATACTCCATGAGATCACAGCAATAGCAAACCACAACCATTCAACAATCCAATCAATTCCCCATGGACAAAATCAAGACAGACAGACAGATTCATTATTATTTTAATTCATATTCACAAAATTCACATTCCAGTTCAGCCTCCTGTGTGTTATGGACAATTCAAATTCATGACTAGAAAGGGAGCCAATTCATCAATTCTGAATTTTGCGCAACCCTGGTTCTAAGAGTCCACTGGCACATTTCACTGTTTCTATCACTCTAGTTTTATGCGTTCCAGACAGGCTGTCAGTCTGTGCGATGCGCTACAACACAATAGTTGATTCTGCTTTGGATTCTTTTGGAGCTATTTTCTTTCCCAGAGGAAAAATAACTGCCCACACTGTTTCTACAATGCAAGTTACTCGATATTAGCTTGCTTATTGAACTGTTGTATAAAAGCCTGCAGCCTCATGCCCACAGACAAATCACAGCGGCACTGATCTTCAATACAACAGTTCATGTGGTATTATTTAAATACCAAAAAGGACACAAATACATTAGGTAAATAAATAAGATGTTCAGAATGCTCCAATAAGCAATTCTTCTCAATGTTTCCTGACAAATCTGTTATTTATGCTCTGTTTAAAAGAAAATAAGCTGGCATCACATGCATATCAGAGTGTCCTTGCATCGTGACATCTCTTAACACAGCCAGCGGCACTTCCGATACATTGTTATGTATGATTTATGTAGACTTGAGAACGTAATTTCAGCCTCTACTATAGGAAAGAACAATCACAAATGAGATCTCTTTAATATCTTAATTGTTTCTCCTAGACAGCAATGAGATAGACTTTTACTCAGGTCTCTAGCTTGTCTGTTTTTCTAGTTCTTTATAGTGGAAAAAGGTTCTTCAGATTACTGAAATATTCTTCACACTAAGAAAAAAAGGCTCTTTTAAGAACTGTTCACAGAAAGGTTCTTTGAGGATCCAAAAATGTTTAAGAGTGTATACTTACTCTATGTCAACAACAGTCTTATTTTGTTCTATTTTTCTTTCTCATAAAGGATTTTAGGAGAAACTTAGACCAAATTGAAACTTTAATAAAAAAATCATAAGCAAGATCACTTTGAAGTCTCCTGAACTATGAAGAGCAATCTTTGAACAATAACTTTTTCTCTGTCTATTCCCCACTCTCAAATTTTGCCTGCATCTTCTTTCAAAGGGAGAAAAAGTCCAGATTGCTAACCTATTTTCTTTCTTCTGCCTAGCTGACAGTAACAGCTGAAGCACTTAATCAACGATTTTTAAATGCTTTAACTAAAGCTTCAGTAGGTTGCAGCCAATTGAGCTTGCTGTGAAATAGAACGCGAGTGTTGACCGAAACAAAAGCGTAAAAAGCGAGCAAGCTGGCACCGGGTGGGGGGTGGGTGGGTCGCTGCTTGCCAGCGACAGACAGACTGTGCCATTTCAAAAGGTTACGGCAGACTGCGAGGCACTTACGTTGGGAGACAGACAGAAAATTGCGAAGCAACAAACACACACGTGCATGTACACACACGCATTACAAGTGGGAAAAGTGCAACTGGTGCCGTGTCTTTGGGGGATGGCCTGCTCCGACCCTTTACAGTCTTTTTTTCACTCTTTTCTTTCTCTGGCTTGGCAGGACCCACCCTGCGTGGTCCCTAATGGACCGCTGATTGTGCTGACCTTCAGTTCAGTTTAGAGATAGACAGAGCGGCGCATCAGGAAAGGGTGGGGGGCCTGAGAGTGATGGAACGCAATGTTGAGAAAGTCAAGCTGGGAGAGTGAGATATCAGAAGGACGACATTTAAAAAACGCAGAGGGAGATCAAATGAGAAAAATCACAAAATTAACGTTTTAAAGAGATAGTTAAGGCCAAAATTAAAATAGTCACCATCACCAAACCCATGTATAATTTTCTTTCTTCGGGTTGTTTGTCACACAAAGTTACACTCTTAAAAATCAAGGTCCTAAAAGGGGGTTTCCACCAACACGATTCCAGTGCAGGTTCCCGGTCTTTGTCCATTTTCGAACTGTTTCGCACATTTTCACTGTAGAAAAGGGGGTTCCAGGCCAGAAAGATTGGATCAACCCCAGCCCTAAAAACTTGATGTCTCGAAAAGAGCGAGCACTACAATGTAACGTTGCACTCCATTGCTCTTTACATAGAAATATATAAAAATTATGCGTGCGTGGGACTGAATAAACAGTTTCAGTTTATGTCCGAAAAGTACAGACGAGAGTTTCGGCAGTTTATGCAAGCTGGCGGTTCGCAAAAATCCCTCCCGGTACTATGAACAGCAAAACAGAAGTGCCACACTGCCTGCACAAACATTGGGATGCACAATGTTTATTTTAGACTGGTTATAGGCAGGTAAACAACACATAGTAGCGTTACGTCACTGTTCATTCCTCAAGTCTGTGGAAACGGGGTACAGTGATGCGATAGAACCATTTTGGGTTCCCTAAAAAAACTTTTGTTGAACAGTTCTTAAAATAATCGTTTTTGCTTAGTGTGAAGAACCTTTTTTCACAATATAGAATCTTTTGGCCAATGGAAAGGTTCCATCACTCTTAAAAATAAAGGTTCTTTATTGGCATATACAGTATAGGGGCTTTCACACTGGGTAGTTATAGGGACTCAGTTATAGGAACTAACCACCAAGGCGGTCCCCCGAGAACTAAATTTTCCAGTAGGAAATCTGAAGTGACGTAAACAGGCCGACAGCGACGTCATTTAAGCATGGCATTCAACAACATCAACAACTGGAGGATGGAGGATGCAGTGATCGAAGCTGTGTTTTTGTTGTGTGTCATGGGTTTCATGATAACGAAGATGGAATGTAGACGCATCAGTTATGTGATTGAAAGAGCAAAAAGGAGGGCTAAGAAATGAAATCTCCAACAACAACTTGCATTGCTACATATCAGAGGTTGAGAAAAGAACACAATGCCGCAGATAAAGGCGACAGGTACGTTTATGTGCCGTTAACATTAGCTTTCTGTATGTTTGTTCGTGGAGTAAGTATTTGTGTGAGTTGACACAGTTTTTTTTTTTTAAATGGAGGGTGCCAGTGTTTTATATGGCATGCATTCGTCCACTAAACGTACACTTATGTCACTGATAGTTCTTATTGTGCTGGGTTAGACCCTACTCTGAAGTAGGAGCTAATTTAGTGCCCCCAAAAGGCGTTCCTATAACTATTGTTCCCAGTTCTTGAGGTTTCGAGCACGCCAAAAAGTGGGTACTTCCGACAAAACTTATAGGAACTATGAAAACGTTCCTCAGGTGTGAAAGCCTCATTTCAATGCTCAAAATTTCTTAATATTGGAAAGAAAAAAGGCTCTTCAGAATGTTAAAATGTTCTTCACACTAACAACATTTTTTTCTTTTACGAAATGATCACTGAAAGGTTCTTTGAGAACCCAAAATGATTCTTCTATGGCATCACTGTGAAAAAACCCTTTTGGGAGCTTTATTTTTCAGAGTGAATTAAAGGTTCTTCATTGAACCATAGATGCCAATACAGAACCTTTGTTTTTAAGAGTGTATGATATGGCTTCTGAAGACTTGCAATATAGGCATGCTTTTATGATATTTTTATTGTGCTGTTTTGCAGTCTTGTCAGCTCCATTTCTCACTCACTTTCAACATGGAAAAGAACAGCCAGGATATTCTTCATAAATTATCTTTTGTGCCTGGGTTTGGAACAACATGAGGGTGAGTAAATAACACAAATTCAATTTTGGGTAAACTATTCCTTTTATATGCTGATATGAGAACATATCGTATTCCAGAGGGAAAGAAGAGCCTGCCGGATGGACGGCAGAGACGTACAGTACTGCTGACATTCACACGGCAAAGATAATGCACCAAAAATGGGATGATGTGGTACGAAAAACAATAATATCAAGCAGCCTGTAAATATAGAAGCAATCACCTGAGGCTGGAGCAGACAGAAGAGAAAACAGACGGAGAGAGAAGAGAAATACGCACAACTTTATTTAATGAAACATTTCACAGCAGGGAGCTTATCACAATATCTGTGGAGCATTTCACATAACACTAACACACACACACACACACACACACAAAATGAGAGAGTAGGACTAAGAGAAAGTAATAGAGATGGAGAAAGAGAGAAAGTAAAAGCAATCAGTGTTGGAGAACATCATCATAGTGACTGAGAGGAAAAATCAGCGGAGGAGATGCAGTCCTGAGTGGAATCGGAGCAGACATTTACCTAATGTAATGGAATTCAATTTGCAAGCATGCCTCAGGTGATCATTCATTCCAGAAGAAACTGTTTTGATCATTGCAAGCAAGCAAAAAAAAACAAAAAAACTTTGTCTACAAAGAGGAACAGATTTGATTCTTCAAACTGAAACTACAAATTGGCAAACCTCACTGGTAAAAAAAGTTATGGGTGAATTAAATTTAATGGGAGATAATAAATCATTGCATTTTGACAGCCAGAATTGTATTCATTTTCAACCAACTTCATGAGGTGCATGTAAGGTACTATCCCTTACTAACCAGTCCAATTCTTCTATTAAAAAAATGTCAGTCAATAAAACTATAGTATTAAAAAAATTCTAATTTTACTTGAAGGATAGTGTGCATCTAATAAAAAAATACATACAATTAATAATATACTAAAATACACAAATAATCATTATATATATTAACTGCAGTTTTAATCCTAATTAATACATTTGATGAAATAATATTAAATGAAATATTAACAATTGTATGTTAAATAAAATTAATAATTAAACAAATGAACGAATGAAAAATATATACACTATACTGCCAAAAGTTTTGGGATGCCTTCCTTTACATGCACATGAACATGAATGTTGTGAGCATTAAATTGTCCAAATTGTCTTGGTATGCTGAAGCATTAAGAATTCCTTTCACTGGAACTAAGGGGCCAAGGCCAACCCCTGAAAAACAACCCCACACCATAATCCCCACTCCACCAAACTTTACACTTGGCACAATGCAGTCAGGCAAGTACCTTTCTCCTGGCAACCGCCAAACCCAGACTCGTCTATCGGATTGCCAGACAGAGAAGCGAGATTCGTCACTCCAGAGAACACACTGATCTAGAGTCCAGTGGCGGCGTGCTTTACACCACTGCATCCGATGCTTTGCATTGCATTTGGTGATGTAAGGCTTGGATGCAGCTGCTCGGCCATGGAAACCCAATCCATGAAGCTCTCTAAACACTGTTCTTGAGCTAATCTGAAGGCCACACAAAGTTTAAAGATCTGTAGCTACTGACTCTGCAAAAAGTTGGTGACTTCTACGCACTGTGCGCCTCAGCATGCGCTGACCCCGCTCTGTGATTTTACGTGGCCTACCACTTCATGGCTGAGTTGCTGTTGTTTTCAATGGCTTCCACTTTGTTATAATACGACTAACAGTTGACCGTAGCATTTAGTAGTGAGGAAATTTCACGAATGGACTTACTGCACAGGTGGCAACCTATCACGGTACCACGCTTGAATTCACTGAGCTCCTGAGAGCGACCCATTCTTTCACAAATGTTTGTAGAAGCAGTCTGCATGCCTAGGTGCTTGATTTTATGCACCTTTGGCCATGGAAGTGATTGGAACACCTGAATTCAATGATTTGGAGGGGTGTCCCAATACATTTGGCAATATAGTGTATATTTGGTCCTTCAACCAGGTCCAACCTATCCATCTCCATTTTTTTAGTAAAAAAATTCTGTAACACTTTACAATAAGGTCTCATTTGTTAACTTTAGTGTAACACGATTTGTTGTTATGGGAAGAAGGAGGCTGGAACTGGCGAACACTCAAACACTTTAATATATATATAAATAAACACAAAATGAAAGTAAACACGGCAGCCCCTCACGGACGACCGCCGCACACACATAATAAAACATAAACAAAACAACATAAAGTCCAGGCACGGTCCTTTCTTGTCCTTCACTGTCGTTGCTCCTCCTGTTATGCTTCCCTGCTCGCTTAATAAATAAACTGCAGCTGGTCCAAAACGCAGCAGCTCGAGTTCTTACTAGAACCAGGAAGTATGACCATATTAGCCCGGTTCTGTCAACACTGCACTGGCTCCCTATTAAACATCGCATACATTTTAAAATCTTGCTAATTACTTACAAAGCACTAAATGGTTTAGCTCCCCAGTACTTGAGCGAGCTGTTAACCCATTATACTCCATCACGTCTATTGCGGTCTCAAAACTCTAGCCAGTTGATAATACCTATAATATCAAAATCAACTGCAGGCGGTCGATCCTTTTCCTGTTTAGCACCTAAACTCTGGAACAGCCTTCCTAGCATTGTTCGGGAAGCAGACACACTCTGTCAGTTTAAATCTAGACTAAAAACGCATCTCTTTACTATGGCATACACATAAAACATTTTTAATTTATATTTTATTCAAATTGTTAGGCTGCATTAACTAAGTCAGCCAGAACGGGAACACTTCCCATAACACCTGATGTACTCGTTAAATCATAAAAAGAATGGCATCTACGCTAATGTTAGTCTCTCTGTTAATCCCGAGGTTTACTGCAGTCAGCCAGATCCAAGCCGTATCCAGATCAGATGGTGGACCAGCGCCCAGACATTACCAACGCATCCCCGAAGTGTCTGCAGAGACCGTGTCAATTAGTCTACCCTCTGAAATTGCTCATCGACATGGCATCCTCAATGGATCCATCTCCGGCGTGATGACTCCGATATTTCGAATATTCCTATTTAATAATTGTTTAATCTACACACCATCCTCAATAAACCCGTCTCCGGCGTGATGCCTCCGATCTTTCGAATATTCCGATCTAATATTACTTCCGACCTATAAGGCTGCCAAAATAATAATCATACACTGTTTGTTAATTGGCCAGAGGAGAACTGGCACCCCGACTGAGCCTGGTTTCTCCCAAGGTTTATTTTTCTCCATTAGGCCACCTGATGGAGTTTTGGTTCTTTGCCACTGTCGCCTTTGGCTTGCTCAGTTGGGGACACTAAATTCAAATAAATATCCAAATAAATTTAATTACTAAACTAAATTAACTATATCAACTACATTACTTCAATATATATGATAATTGAAATGAGCTAGATGACATCACCGTTTTCTCCAGAGCGGCTGTACAGCCGAATCAAATTCGGTTGCATTATTTTCCTGTTTAACACTGTGAATCTGCTTTGAAACAATCTGCATTGTAAAAGGCGCTATATAAATAAAGTTGACTTGACTTGACTTGACTTGCTTTCGAAGCTCCTCCGTGAGATACGAGACCGGTGTGGCACGCAGCTGGCGCTCATTATCTATCACGCCACAGGCCTCGCCCCGTTCTCACAATATTTGAATAATGTATTAGTAAATGTTCTGATTAACAATACTGAGAGTAATAAATGCTGTAAAAGTATTGTTCATTGTTAGTTAATGTTAACTAATGTAGTTAACTAATGTAAACAAATGAAACCTTATTGTAGTGATACCACAATTTCATATATGGGATCAATCTGTAGTTGCCTTCTAAGCTAATTTCAAGCATTTAAGCATGAGCGTTTAGATAAAAGTTTCTATAAAATAATGAGAAACAGATTTGGTCAAGTGTGTCCTATAGCACTGACTGGCAATGCATGGATCTTTTAACAATACAATCGAACATGAGTGTATCATCCTTGAAGTTCCATCATCTAGTCTCAAGTTAATAAAAGTGAAGTGTCTGTGTGGGTGAAAAAAAGAAAAGAAAGAGCAGTGAGGGAAATGGAGAGAAGAGAGACAGATAAAGCATGCTCTTTCTTGCTGAATGGAGAAGGATCACAGAGGCAGAGATCATGGGGAGGTGAGGGTAAGACAGAGAAGAAAAAAACAAGGAGAGAGGAAGAGGGGGAGGAGAGAGGAAGAAGGGAGGTCTCAGGGAGTAAAATGACTAATGGTCGACACAGTGCTTGGTTCTGACTGTTAAACAGTCCTGTCATGGAGGCTTGGATTAGGTGCAAAATTGTGAAGGAAAAAGAGAACAGAAGGGTTGTTATACATTTTTCATTAAGTATCCAGGCCCAAAACCACATCAAAGAGTTTAGGAGAGCAAGAGAGAGAGATGAAGGGGCTGAGAGCGATAGAGAGAATGATGGCAGGAAGTGGGTACAGTATGTTCTGCTTAACCTCAGAGTCATATTCTACCCTTGTGGATATGTGCATGTGTTTGTCCACCATGTGTTTGCCTTGCCTACTGTCTGTACCTTGTAAAATCATCACCCTCAACTCACTGGAGTTGAACTTTACTGCAGATGCTATAGAAACATTTGTATAAGTAGTGAAACCAGGGCCTAAAACTAACACACCTGCCAAAAGCTGGTGACTTAAGAAAATTTACCGGCCATAAATATTTTTCTGTCATGCCAACTCTCTGAGAGATTAGCAATGTAATGCATGTGGCAATGTTAATGTTTTTGTAGATTAGAAATGTAGAAATGTAGATTAAGTGATTCAGTTAAGATCAGTGAGTGATGTTCTCTTTGTCTTTTGTTGTTTGATTAAAATTAACAACAGACAACAGCAGGATTATTAGGCTGCTGTCACTTTAAGACCTGCAGAGATCCGATATAGGCTTCGGATACATATGCGTTTTCTTTCTCAACTATTTACGTTCACTTAAGATATAATTGACTATGTTTACTAGGATACTTTGTGTGAATTTGTCATTTTAAACGCAAGAAGATAAAAAAGAGAGCGCTCAATTCAGTGTAGAAAAGAGAGCTCAATTCAGTGTTCGTGCACTGTCTTTCTGTGCGCGTGCTTCGGATGTTTGCGCACCAAAATATATTGAATATTTAAATGGGCAAGGCTTAAACTTTCATGACGATGCAGCACTGTTTCGAGCATCGCTCGAGCAGAGAGAGAGAGAGAGAAAGAGAGAGAGAGAGAGAGAGAGAGAGAGAGAGAGAGAGAGAGAGAGAGAGAGAGAGAGAGAGAGAGAGAGATTCTGCACAACCTCCCGGAGGCAAAGTGCAGCATGCTGCTGAAAGAAAACTTTAAACAACCAGTCATCGCTCTCCCTCTCAATCTTTCTTTCCCTCTCCCTGTGAGTCAACAGGAAGTGGCATTCCCTCCTCACAGTAGTGGCATAGCCGTTGGACCGAGTCATACTATCATCCTCTAACCCTGTTGATCTCACACAGACTGTGTGTGTGTATTTCTGTGTGTGTGAAACATGTCGAGCCAGTGAGTCAGTGCCGTCTTTAATCTGTGTCCAGTGACCAGCCCTCTGTATTGGTTAACATCCTGACATTAAAAACACAGGCAGCTTCCAAAATCTTCTCTGCACTCAGAAAACAAGCCTCAATTTATGTTCACACGTTTAATTTCTGCTCGGTTTATATAATCAGTTAGCATAATGTGTGTTGACGCAGCAATGAATCATTTGGTAAGCGGTCTTGGCTTGGAGTCCGTGCTCGAGAGAGCATTAGCGAGAGCTCGTCCAAGCTCAACGAGACACCTTCTGAATCCGACAGCGAGTGGCCAGAAGATGAAGAAATTGGGAAAAAAGTGAAACATTTAGGGTAGAGGGAGGTCTCTTGAAAGTGCTTTGTACTGAGATGACCCGAAAAAGTAACTTTGGTGAGGAGTCTAACAGCACGACATCTGAAGTTCTTCCTGCCAACTGCATTAAATGTAAAGCTCAAACTGTGAGAGCGTAGCGCTGAAAGATCAGTGGATCTCTTAGGGGTTAGCCCCAAAATGATAAAGAGACACATTTAACCTCAACCCTGCAGTTGGTCTAGTGGTTATTGCTTTGGATAAAAGTATTTCTAAAATTGAATATTACCCTTTATGACCATGTAAGTCAGGGTATGTGATGTCATATATAGGCAGTCTACATAATATACAGGAAATACTGCATAAAACATGATGCTGAGATTATCTCATCAATTATGTATTACCAGTTACCATAACAACATTTATATATTGCAAATGTTTAAAAAAAATTCAGAATGAGCTTTATTCACCAAGTGTACGCAAACACACTAGGAATTTGTTGTGGTTTTTCAGGAACTCTGGTATACATACAAATACATACCACTAATTAAATAATTTAATAATAAAATAATATGACTAATAATTTAATAATTATAATAAAAAATAATAACTAATAACAATAAAGTAATGTGCATATAGATCAGAAGACTTATTTACAGATGTTTGCATTATGTACTGTATATAAAACTGTATAAATAAAAATATGTATTTACATAGTAAGTATCTAACCTAACTCAGGTTGCATAAACTCCATAAGTTTGAGTTGTGAGTTATGAATGACAAAAAATAGATAGACAGACAGACAGAATTTTTTTTTTATTAATAAATAATGTAATAATTAATTGTATTATTTATTTAAATTATATGTACACCAGTCAAGGTTGGACTTAATCTATATTTCAAATAGGTTTCCCAAACACTTACCCTGCATATGTTCAGACAGACCTGCCTCAGAATCACGCCATTGGCTGAGCCAGAAGTCGACATATCGGACCTCACAAGCAGAACGATATTAAACTAGAATGGAAGACATTTATTTTGACATTTAAAAAAAAATTATATTTACAACAGTAAGTACTTGAAGTTTGTTTTCTAAAGAGTGTCACTGTTGACGAAGCAGAACACAACAGCGCATGATTCATCAAGCAGTGCTAAATTCTTAAAGGCAATACACATGCGAAACTCGATGTGAAACGCTCAAATAAGTATTTCACAAAGGAAATATTTCAATAAACGCACACTCAAGATCTTGTGTATTCTAGAAAGGTTGTAGAGTTTAAATGTCACAAGCATGAGGTGAGGCTTGCCAAAGGAAGATTCAAGCTGGGCTGGGTAATCAAAAACTACGGCGTGTTCTGAAAAACAACAACGAATCAAGGACATATCATTTGGTCAATAGGATGTCAGTTCGCTGAGCTCAGGAAGAGAAAAACAGTAGCCAACAACTACCGACCGCTTGGCTCGGCTGCACTGGAGAGATCTCGCAGACTATTTGGTCACCGGCCAGGACTTTAATGAAGTTACGCTTCCCCAGTGATTATGTGCAGCGCTTATTGTTAATGAGCCTATTCATAAGACTTCAGTTAAAAAACGGCAGATCCAGCATCATGTGGTCACGTTGCACTGGTCTAACTTACACAAGTCTAGGTCATGAGCTATACCATCTTTGGCTGCTTTTTATCTGCCGGCATTAGTGGTTCTATCATATGACATGCAGTAAGTTATTGCATCATCACATATAATGCATAAAACATCTGCAAGTGCAACCAAATCAAACACATACACACACACATACACATAAACCTGCTCCAAACCATGCCTAGTTATTAACTGTTTATCTTTCTCCATGCATTCTGTTTGCTTTTATACCGGCTTCAATGCAAATGTACACAGAGAAGGAGAAGAGTCAACATCCATCAAAGGACAGCAACTACACTCACTCTAATCTTGGATTTCTATTTCTGCTTGAGGACCTGCTCTCATTAGGCGCTGTGCTCCACGCTGAGGGAAGCGTGTTTTGATTGAAAGTAGTCTGTACCTAAAAAACTATCTGCCTGGAAAGTAGCACAGGAGATAACAAAGAATCACACACTTTATATGCCAACACACGTACACATAAAAACGCACACATAATCAGGAGGGTATATAGGAATGATCTGAAAAGTGCAGAGGAATGATCTGAAAAGCTTGGCTCATGAATATTAATTTATTTGTCCAGTTGCTAAAAGGTAATTAAGTTGCCACTAGCCATACTAGGATGATCATTTGTATGTTTGGTCGGTCCATTGCAGATTTAGCTGGTTATTCATATTATAAATTACACATTTTGATTCAATTCAATAATAGGTCTAACGATATTCAAACCGAACCGGAAAACCGCAATACACCACCCACGGTACGTACCGCGGGTACATTAATGGCGTACGGAATGCCCCCCCTGCTACTCTAGCCCAGCCCTGGATCATTGTTGTTGACCTCACTTTACCTTATGTCACAAAACTAAAACTAAAGACTGGCCCATGTGGTCCGATCAAACAGACGAGCTACTGTAGCTCAAATTGGTCAAGAAGTTAATGCTGGTTCTGATAGAAAGGTGTCAGAATACACAGTTCATCGCAGTTTGTTGTGTATCGGGCTGCAGACCAGACAGGGTGCCCATGCTGACCCCTGTCCACCACCAAATGTGCCAACAGTGGGCACGTGACCATCAGAACTGGACCACGGACCAATGGAAGAAGGTGGCCTGGTCTGATGAATCAAGTTTTCTTTTACATCACGTGGATGGCCGGGTGCATGTGCGCCGCTTACCTGGGGAACACATGGCACCAGGATGCACTATGGGAAGAAGGCAAGCCAGTGGAGGCAGTGTGATGCTTTGGGCAATGTTCTGCTGGACCTTGGGTCCTGCCATCCATGTGGATGTTACTTTGACATGACCATGTACATCCTTTCATGGAAACGGTATTCCCTGGTAGCTGTGGCCTCTTTCAGCAGGATAATGCTGGAACAATCACTTAACATGCTTTCTCATGCTGTTAACTTTTCGTAATCAACATAGATGCAATTAAAAAATAATATATTATAATATTAAATATAAAACTAAATACGTTTTCTTTAATGCGTACAACAGGTATAGTACAGTCATAGGAGTAAATTTCAACTAACATAAACATAACATTTCTCAAGGGCAATTTTTGAAGGGGACACAAATAATAGACAAAATTGTACTTGTAAGGATATATGTAGCGCTTTTTTACACAAAGCAAAAGTTGTTTAAATACGAGTTTTCATAGGTTCACCACGCAGTAATATTATAATTATTAAATTAAATTATCTTGCTTCTTCCACATAGTATTGAACAAAACCCAACACAGCGGTAGGCCAGATCTACAATATTAGCCTAATATCAGTTCAAGCTTATCACCGTGTTAGCTGTAGTGGGTGACTTACAACAAGCTACCAAACAACAATCGCTAACATATCGGACTCATGGAAAAATACATTAGTTATCATCATTTTTTGTCATTGCTAATTTATTAATAACTCAGCATAGTCTGTATTAAAGAGAAAGGAATCACTTCATTAAATGTTTACAGTGAATAAAATAGCCTTAACAACCTACTTACTAGAGTTCCACAACTATTGAAATCCCACTGGACTTGTGTGTGTTGGTGAGGTGTGTGGTGGACCAAACCACTGTGAGGCAAGAGAGGGGGGACTCAAAATATTTCTAAATTTAAAACTCTTTTTTTGGCCTTGTTTGCATTTGTATTGTTTTACTACTTACACAATTATTTTAAGTAAAAGTCACACAATGTGGTTTTTAAAGATATTTTTAGGGGGGGGGGGGGGGGGGGGGGGGGGACAACCCTCGGACAATACCCCACCAATACCATGTTTCAGCTTGTCGTTAAGTGTGTCCCCAGCTTCAGTTCAAGTTGGCAGTGCGGAGCGTGAATGAACGTGATCATCTCTTCCTCTTTAATACTAGTTACAGAATAAACATGAATGAACATCTGAAGGTATGTTGACAGATACAGTACAACCTGCTGAACGTATCATATCTCATGTAATCACTCAATCAGTGTTTCAATGGCGGAAAGACGTCAATAAAACAGCTTTTAAACAATATGTCACGTAACATTTACCTTAGGCAATCATTCAATGTCCACAGCTTGTTAGTTCACCAGAGAAACTAACTCTTGCTAAATATATGCACTATATTAGCCTATATATTCATTATATTTTACTTAACCTGTTAGTGATGTATTGATTATTTAATGTATGTTTAAATAAATCTGTCATGAAAATGTCTGACAAAACATAAAACATAGTAAAAACATAATTTTATAATTAGATTTAGAAGTTGAACTGCCTTGTGTGCAGTTTACATGTTTGCATACAATTTGTTATTTGAGTGCTTATTATTATATCTAAAAAAATAAATAGCAACTGAATTTTATGTTTTTGGCTCTGTTAGTAACCTTTAATATTATAGTAATTTGGAAGTAAGGGCTCCCTATAGTTTACAGCATTAGCAGAGATATTAAAAAAAAGTATCCTTAAGAAACTTTTAAATATAATTTAATTAATTTAAAGACACAGTTTGAAAAACCGAGGTATGTATCAGTTTTGTGTACCGTTCAGGTTCAATAATAATTTACATATTAAATGTGTTAAATTAAATATATATATATAAAATATATATATATATATATATATATATATTATAAATTACAAATGAAAGGCTGCATAACCTAAAATAAATTAACACATAAATAGCTATATTAGTTAAAATTAACCAATAGGTTATGGTTGCTAGGAACTAGCAAATTGTACACTTTATTATGCTAGACAAATGCTGGTAGGGAATATTTCTGGCAGACAGAATTTATTCTCTTTCTTTTTTTACAAAATAAAGATGCTATTATGCTAATGATGTCATCTAAAATGTAATTTCACTCTTTAATGTTGACTATCCTCATTTTCATTCTGTTTTTTTCCTTAGGTCTTTCCTATCTCTTGCACACACGCGCACACACACAAATGCAAAAGCAACACAAGCACTCACACTCTAAATTAATGTGATGACTCACTCTTGGCATTGGGTGTTAAAATATCTTGGCATTGGGTGTTTTGAAATAACAATGAATTAAAAACATTTTATATACGAGACAGTGCAAGGACCAAGGACAGCGGTATCTACCATGCTTTCAAAACCCCAAAAATGCTCCCTCGACCACAATACAAATGTTCATAGTGGTTTTCGGTTATATTATTTGATGTTTAGATCTGAATCTATTAGACATTTTATAGTCAACATGACACAGCATTCACAACCATTTCAGAGTGAAATATGAGTGAATAGAAGGAAAAAATGTATGTGGTTGGAAGGAAGCCAGTCCTGAATGTGAGTTTACAGTGGATTGTGGAGGACTTCTCTGCTTCTGAAACACAGCTGCCATGCAATTAAAGCTATGAGGGAGCTTTGTGAGCAGGACATGGAAGCTGAAGTTCAAGTTCACCCTTAAAAGTATATCAACATACCTTAGGTTCTTTTTCAAATCTATCATTATTTGCTATTTAATGCAGCAACCTTTTGGTTCAGAAAAAAAAATACTCACCCTATGTTGTTCCAACCGGACTTTGATGAGATTCTTCCTTCTATGGAACACAAAAGAAGGTTGGGGTTCAAACAACATTGACGTTCATTGTATGGACTAAAAAACACTGAGATCTTTTGAGTTCCACTGAAGAAAGAGAGTCAAACAGTTTAGGAATGACATAAGTATGAACAAATGATAACAGAGTTTTCATTTTTGGGTGGACTATCATTGACCAACTGCCAAAATGCCATAAACAGGCTCTGTATGCTAAATACATGTAAATGACAGTATTTTCAGTTAGCTACAGAACATGCAGACACACTAATATGCTTGATAAGTGTGTATTAGAAAAATCCCTATTTCCTGAGCCCCAGTGTTTGGCTAATGGTCGGACAAATTATCTGAGGGAAAATCGACTACACTAGTTTATTAAAAGCGGCGGTCAATTACAAACGACACTGAGTGTGGAATCTAGCAGACATGCTTTTCTAACTGCACAAAATCAATGTGATTCAACGTTAATTTAACTTTTCTGTCAACGCAAGGTATTATATAATTTTTGAATCATTGTGACTGTGAACTACAGACTATGTGATATTCCGTTACCAGTATGTGGTTTATACTATTATTTTTTTGGAAACAAAACCAAAATCACTCCCCACACAGTGTCAATACCAATATCAGTGAAAATGTCATGATTTCTAAGCAGCAATATTAATAGGCTATTGAACACCCTGCTTTATTAAGTTACATATTATGAAAATGAAAAAATAAATCCATAGCCTTTTCCCAATTAAATAAATAATACTGCATATTTTCCAAGTAATTATGCAAGAACAATGAAACAAATTAAGGGCAGTAAGAGACATGTTTTTCTCTTTTTCTTGCCAATATTGTTGTTTAATTAATATTCATAATATAATAGAAAACAGCAGGTCTATCTGGCAGCATTTACAAAACATTGCCCACAGATCTACATTCTCTGAGAACAAACTGACTGTGTTTAACCAGCCAAGACACCATTTTGAACATGAAGTACATACACTAGTTTTTTTATACATTAAATTGATCAAAAGTGACAGCAAAGACATAATGTTACAAATGATTTCTATTTCAAATGCATGCTGTTCTTTTGAACTTGATATTCATCAAATAATCTTGAAAAAAAAATTGTATTATGGTTTCCACAAAAATATTGAGCAGCACAACTGTTTTCAACATTGATTATAAGAAATGTTTCTTGAGCAGCAAATCAGCATATTCATATGTTTTCTGAAGATCATGTGAATAATGATGCTGAAAATTCAGCTTGGCTGAAAAGAGTTATTTTAAATTGTAACAATATTACTCTTTGTACTGTATTTTTGATGAAATGAATGCACCCTTTATGAGAATAAGAGATTTTTTTTAAAACAAAAATATCTTACCAACCCTAAACTTTTGATGTGTTTTGAGTGTTGTTGAAGTAGGCTGTGTCCCAATTCAAAGGCTGCATCCTTTGAAGGACTCGAAGGTCGGGCTGAGTGCTAAATGGAACAGTCTAGCCTATGGAGAACTGTTCTTGTCGCGTAGCAACTGTGACAGCTGCTGTTGATGAGTGACAGTAACGTGTATACTGGACTTTTTTGACAGTTATATTAATCTGTCTGACAAAACAAATATGTCTAAATATGTTCACCATGGTCGTGAACATACACTCACCTAAAGGATTATTAGGAACACCTGTTCAATTTCTCATTAATGCAATTATCTAATCAACCAATCACATGGCAGTTGCTTCAATGCATTTAGGGGTGTGGTCCTGGTCAAGACAATCTCCTGAACTCCAAACTGAATGTCAGAATGGGAAAGAAAGGTGATTTAAGCAATTTTGAGCGTGGCATGGTTGTTGGTGCCAGACGGGCCGGTCTGAGTATTTCACAATCTGCTCAGTTACTGGGATTTTCACGCACAACCATTTCTAGAGTTTACAAAGAATGGTGTGAAAAGGGAAAAACATCCAGTATGCGGCAGTCCTGTAGGCGAAAATGCCTTGTTGATGCTAGAGGTCAGAGGAGAATGGGCCGACTGATTCAAGCTGATAGAAGAGCAACTTTGACTGAAATAACCACTCGTTACAACCGAGGTATGCAGCAAAGCATTTGTGAAGCCACAACACGCACAACCTTGATGGGCTACAACAGCAGAAGACCCCACCGGGTACCACTCATCTCCACTACAAATAGGAAAAAGAGGCTACAATTTGCACGGGCTCACCAAAATTGGACAGTTGAAGACTGGAAAAATGTTGCCTGGTCTGATGAGTCTCGATTTCTGTTGAGACATTCAGATGGTACAGTCAGAATTTTAGGCTGGTGGTGGTGGTGTAATGGTGTGAGGGATGTTTTCTTGGCACACTTTAGGCCCCTTAGTGCCAATTGGGCATCGTTTAAATGCCACGGCCTACCTGAGCATTGTTTCTGACCATGTCCATCCCTTTATGACCACCATGTACCCATCCTCTGATGGCTACTTCCAGCAGGATAATGCACCATGTCACAAAGCTCCAATCATTTCAAATTGGTTTCTTGAACATGACAATGAGTTTACTGTACTAAAATGGCCCCCACACTCACCAGATCTCAACCCAATAGAGCATCTTTGGGATGTGGTGGAACGGGAGCTTCGTGCCCTGGATGTGCATCCCACAAATCTCCATCAACTGCAAGATGCTATCCTATCAATATGGGCCAACATTTCTAAAGAATGCTTTCAGCACCTTGTTGAATCAATGCCACGTAGAATTAAGGCAGTTCTGAAGGCGAAAGGGGGTCAAACACAGTATTAGTATGGTGTTCCTAATAATCCTTTAGGTGAGTGTATATTGAACCGCTTTAAAGTTTTTTTTGTTTTTTTTTTAACATTTGTATCATTAGATATTTATGGAAGTATTAAAAAATAAAAAAGGTAATTGCGACTTCATATCACGCAATTCTTACTTTATAACTCGCAAATGCGACTTTATTTCATGCAATTCTGACTTTATATCACACAATTCTGACTTTACCACTACAAAGTTTATATCTTGCAATTCTGAGAAAAAAGTCTGAATTGTGAGATATAAACTTTCTAAGATATTTGAGTAAGTTGCAACTCTCAAACTCTCAAACACTCAAAAATCCCGTCTGTTACTGGCACACAATGAATTCTGGGGTAGGTAAGCAGGACGCAGCTGTAGGGTGTGATGCTTCATTGTTTCTTCGCTCCTCTGTCCTCCAGCCATGACCCGGAAACTGATCAAACTCAGCCATCTTAAAGGACATCTTAGTTCTTGAATTGCATTGCGAGGACGTGAGGAATGAAGAGTGGGGATCTTCCTGAGTCATGAGTGAGGATACACAGGTGTATCCTTCCCTCGCATCCTGACGGGGTGGAGTTAAGACGCAAGGAAAGGAAACGAGGATGTACAAATAAGAACTGAGAAGCACCTGTAGTGTCATGCAAGTAGTTGCAACACAGTCAGACACCTGTCAACCCTGCTTCAATCTTTAGCAAACATAAGTACTTCAGCCTTGACTTCACACTACTTTTGACATCCCTACTGCACACAATTAGCCTGACAAGCCAGACCCACATCAAGATGTTCGGTCTGGGAACACACCATTGGCAGGGCTCAATCCGAGGGGCGGGATAAACGGTTGTCTTTCAAATTCCCTCTGCATGGAATAGGATAGCGCTACAACCAACCAGAGCAACGAAGAAGGTTACGGAGTCAGAACGGCGGAAATGAGTCCATGCGGGAGTGTGGTGTGTTGTAGAAAAGTTTGATGGAGAAATTCCTGCCAACAAATGTTATGGTAATGGAGCCCAACGACTGTTGCCGTTTTTGCGAAAAGAATATGAGAATTGCGTGCGTACTTGTACATTCACGCGGAACCGTCACGACTCTGCCGTCATTATGTTAAGCCCGCTAACCGACTCTATACACGATGTGATTGGCCTGACTAGAGTTTAGTTTTTCAAGCTCGCAAGCCAACAGAGAGTTGCTAGACGACCCTGGCTGCAAATTACATTTTCTACCGCTAGGGTGCGTCTAAATTTCTAGGCTATCCCACAGTGATATTTGTGATTATATTCGACATTCAAAACCCTGATTCACTGATGGTAACACTTTAAGTGAACTAAAAGAAAATCAATGTATACACTCAGGCATGAAAATAAGTAAAATGTTTATATCTCTCAATGTGTGCTGGGACTCTCGCCTTTGTTCCTGTAATTCACTCTCAGCCAATAGCGTTTGATACTGTGTAGGACTCGACTATCTTGCATTTCTCTTTGTTCCTACTGCTGCGAATCCTTCATTGTCATTTCACTTTCCTTCATTTAATATGGAGCTCTTTTTGTGCCTTATCTTGGCACTTCTACCTTTCCCATTCTCTCTCCATCCCTCGTTCTCCCCCCGTCACCGCCATCAAATATCTGAAGTGGAGAAAAGGCTGTCTGACTTCAAACACGCACTCCCTATTCTTTATTCTTCTTCTCCCTGTCTCAGCTGCGAGGCACACCAGGTCCTTCTTTTCATGAGGAGAGCTTACTCTCTCAGTCTTTCTTTCTTTCTTTCTTTCTTCCTCTTTTCATTTGCATGCTTTTCATGCTCAGAGAGCATTTGATGTGATCGTAGGCTGTTCTACCTGTGTCTACACATAATCTTATTACAGAATGAAAGTAAGAACCCCCCATCTGTTATGCATTAAAATCATTTTGCTTGAACCATTTAGCTTGCAGGTACAGTGAGTCCGGATCTCTCAAACAAGACTAAATTACGACCATCGACTGTGTGTAAAGAACTTGCAATTATTTATTCTTACTTTTTCAAAGGACTTTCAGTGAAAAGAGCAGAGTACAGTCCTGTGCATCAGTAAGTAACATCTACTAATAATGAGACTTTAAAAACCTTTCTGGTGGCCGGAGCGGAGCAAAATAAGTTATAGAACCAGTTCACCCATCGTTTATTTACCCTCATGTTTTCCTAAACCCGTATGACTTTGTGGGAGAAATTCTGGTGCTGGTCACTCTTTCATGGAATTACAATGAATGGGATCTGAAGCTTTCAAGCTTCGAGGGTAACACTTTAGAATACTGGTCCATCATTAATGAATTACTACAGAGGAACAAATGAGTAACGCTCTAGTAACTATTATCCAACAAGAAACTCTGATTAATGAATTAGTAAGTAATGTAGTAAGTGCAGTACAATATATAGGGTATGACTTTACTCCAAAATTCAACATATTGACACAAAATGATAACTGCAAATCCATGTTTCGCTGCTTGGAGTTCAGTTGTTTCTGTGAACTGCAGCGATCCATTTGCTTCTCTTTTCTGTAGCTTTTGGAAGTATGAAAAATATACTTACTTATAAATATACTATTTGTTGAGTCAATCTCAAAGCTCTTTCCCATTTTAGATTTGTTTTGTGTGTTTTTTGTGACTTTCACACTGAAAACCAATGCTGCCACTCAGTCTTTTTGCCACTCAGTGAACTGCTGTCACAACGGTGACGTCACGTGCATACCCTCTACCACATTCAACTGAGCACTATTAGTTACTAATTCATTAATCAGAGTTTCTTTTTAGCTAATAGTAGTTGCTAGAATGTCAAAGATGTGTTACTCATTGCAGGCCCACACGGAATCTGCGCCCGCAGACTTCTGCAGAAAACTCTGCAGATTAGTGCCCGTCTTTGAGAAGCATACCCAACCTGCACGTGCGCGATTGTGACGGGTAGTAGTCTGCGCTGCGCTTTTTGTGAGAGAGTGATATTTTAAAATATTTATTTATTTATTTTGCTCTATTGTTAAATGATATGAAATTGTTTATTTAATGATTTGTGTACAATACAATTGATAAAGCAATATTTTAAAAAACAAGTTGTTCTATTTGGATTTGGATTGTAAACCTTAAATGAAAGTTAAGAAGTTAATATTTTATATTTTATCTGTAATGTTTTCAGTTCCAATACTCTTAGATCTTTTTAACACATTTAAAACCATTTCGCATAATTCCACAGATTTTTCCAAAAATTCAGCGCAGAAATCACAGAAAAAGTCTGCAGATTCCGTGTGGCCCTGCTTATTTGTTCCTGTGTAGTTATTCATTAATGATGGAGCAGTATTCTAAAGTGTTACCGCTTCAATTAAGCATTGTGAAACGAGTCAGTATGATCTACACGCTGTGTTCCAAGTCTTCTGAAGCCATACGATAGCTCTGTATAAGAAACGTTGTGGGAGAAGTAGCTATGTCAGATTCATGAGCAACAAATTATTTTGCATCAAATCCTTTCAATTAATTGGTTGATTCAATTCACAAAACTGGTCTGACAAATTGGAGTTCAGCTCGCTCACTGGAGGATAAGATGAATAATGACACAAATTTCAGTCTTTTTCCAAGTTATTATATGTCTACAGAAGACTTGGAATATGATGCACAAGTCACACATGACCAATCCTTTCCCTTTAGTGTGTAATGTATTTGTTTGTGCATGTATAAGATCTGCAAAGTTACAAAGCTCACAGTCTCCCACAAAGGGATTAATTCTATCTAACAGATCTGCTTCAGACCTGGCTAAAATGCCTCGTCCAGATATTACTTTCTCAAACGTCCATGAAATATTAGCATAATGTCCGACCAAAGGCATAAGCAAATAAAAAAGGCAAGGCTTCACTTCAAGACAAAGTTACAGGGAAGACGACAAAGATTTTTCAGATTATTAAGAACTTGATCAAAAGGTTCTTTGAGGAACCAAAATGGTTCTTCTGTGGCATCACTGCAAAATTGCAGTTCTTTTGGAACCTTTATTTTAAGAGTGCAGTCTTCAGAAGAAATCTGACCTGACGTTGTTTAATTAATATTAATTATGTAATAGAAACAGCAGATCTATCAGGCAGCATTTACAATACAATGCCAACAGATCTATATTATCTCAATCAAATGTCTTCAACCAGCCAAGACACCATTTTGACCATGAAGTACATACAGAACAGTTCAAAAGTTTGGGGTCAGTGTTTTTTTATTATCTTTTTTTATTTATCCTTTTTTCAGTAAGGATATATTAAAGTATATTAAAGCCTCACTTCCGATTTATTGTGATTGCATGGGAAAAAATACCAGCATACCTTCAGTCGAAAGAAAGTCTTACAAGTTTAAAACAACATGAGGCAACAAAGCGGTTTCTGGTGAGTGACAGCAACTGTTGGAGATGCAACAAATTTGAACAGAATCCAACATAATTCACACAATTATACCCCAGATACTGATATAGTTGGAAACTGTAGTAGTGGGAACGCCTTCTGGCAACTCATGTCAATGTGAACGCAACCTTAGATCAGGATAGAGAGATGAGATGTTACACTTCAGAGCATTGAACTGCAGAGTTTTGGACTGATGCAACCTCACAAACTTTAGTGCCATAGAGATGCGGTCACCTCAGAAGACCTGCAGAACAAGGCTCTGAGAGGGGTTGTGAGAAAACTTTTGTGCAGAGACCGCAAGATGATTTCAAAAAGCTGTCTGGTCCACCTCTTCCACTGGAGGGAGAAGCAGGTGGTTATGAAAGCAGCGTAAACCCTGTAATGCTAATCACCACCATGACCACGGCAATACTTCAAAAAGAGAGAGGGTGAGAGCAGCTTCGCTATCCTTGATACCAGAAGGGGTGGGCAAGGGGAAGAGTAGCCTGCAGCTGGTTTTGTGCTAGAACAGAGAGAGAGTGAGAGGTTTATCACCAGGGTTGCCAGGTTTGTGTAACAAAGATATTCCCAAAGGCAGGCTGTCAGAGGAGGCGAGGAGACTGAGCCTGTTCAGAAACTAGAGTGATAAAATAAACTGTTACTTTAATCAATAGACCATTTTGTGCAAAACTCAGATGGATATAAAGTTAAATTATTTATATATTTTCCTTGATGCAGTGGTAGCCCAAGTGAGTATTAATTACTGCCAAAGCTGGTTGACAGGATAAGGGCACCCTTAATCCATCCACCAGGATGGGTTCTGATTGTCTGTCGATGTTTTTACTGTTCATCAGCTGGAAAAAATCGTTCTGAAAATGATTCCAATGATATCGTTTCTCTGTGCCATTATCGTCAAAGTTGTGGTGTTAACTCTGCTATTCTTTAGTATTGAGGAAGATTTTTGGAACTATATCTTTATCGTTATCTTTATAGTTATCGTTCTTTGTGTGAACAGGCCTTTATGCTCAACAAGGCTGCATTTATTTGATTAAAAATACAGTGAAGTCGGACACTTTCACTTCCCGTAGTGACGCTCGCACTGTGTTTGCATACTTTATCACAGCTGAAGAGAAATAAATGCAATATTTGTCAAATACACAGATGTTTCAGATACATTTTCATACAATAATTTATGTACTGCTTAATACAGCGTCTGTTTGTACAAGAATAAAGCAAAATAAGCCTATACTATTAAAATACCAATGAAGTGGGGTCTACGTTTTTTATCACTTTGATTTTTTGATAAACATTGATAAACGTTTTTGAAAAACTTTTGAGAAGCTGCACCAGCTGAGTCAGCTGTCTGATTTCGAATCGCTCTCGCGGTGCTTTGATGCCATACATCACAGTAACGTGGCATCGGCGCTGTCTCAAGTGAACCGGCACTGCTTTTGTAATGTATTGCTGACTGAAGAGGCTGAGAGAGAATCCACTTGCAAGCACGCTTTTAATTACAACACTCCACAAGTTACAGGGACATCAGATCCAGAACACAAACATGATCCATAACAGAGAACAGCATACAACAAACACAAACACATCAGAAACATCCAGATACCTAAATTTAACGACTAGCAAACCATGTTTGAATCTACATAATTGACAAATAATTGACTGCAGGTGTGTTCAATGATGGTAACCATAACAACTGATATGACAACGAGGAGAGACAGAAACCAAACAGGAAGAGAACATAGAAACAATAAAAACAGAAGGCACTTCAACATAAAAGTTCATAGAAAACAAAAGACACAGAACTGGGATCGTGATAGCTTTAAGTCAGCTGCCGATAGGTCTGCGCAGCGCTGTCGAACAAGCCTTACTCCAGTCTTCGGTGTCACATGATCCTTCAGAAATAATTTTTTTAATATGTTGATTTGCTGCTCAAGAAAGATTTCTTATTATCAATGTTAAAAACAGTTTAACATGTTTAACATTTTTGTGGAGCTTGTGATACCAGGGGTGGCAGAGTATGGCTAGTTGTATGGATGCCATATCCCGGCATTCAGACAAGACAGAAGAAATAAAGGAAATACAAATACAAAAAACTAAACAGCTCATAATGCTGCTTGTTAGTTATGTTGCTTGAGTTGGCTTTGGCAGAAATTGCAACTTTGTGTCTTAACCAGACACAATGTGATAATATTATCATAGCCAATCAGAAGAGCGTGTGGGTGGGCTCTCTCTGCAAGCACACTGGACAACGAAATGGACAAGTAGGCTACATTATCAAATTCCTAAATCTTATACCGTTTTAACATGATAAAAAATGCATACTGAGTGACTGAAACTCAGTATGCATTTTTTTTTACGTAATCTTTTTAATCATTTAATAATTTTAATGCAATCTTTTTTATCACTTTTTTTTTTTATCATGTTTGTTGTTTGTTCACCTTGAGTTGACAGTTTGAACATTGTTGTTTCCTTTAATTTATTTCCAAGATCTGAGGTGAATTAGCCCATCCATTGTTGCTTTCAGTAGGCTTTGTCTATAAAGTCATTAAAAAATGATATTTAAGGGACTCGAGCCCCTGCCCCTTTTATCGCGCTTATATTGCGGTGCCCCCTAGAACGCGATTTCTACCAATGGGGGAAAAACAAAAATTTTAAAAATAAATTCTTACCGACCCCAACATTTTGCATTGTAATGTAGTTGTCACGGCGGGGTTAGCAAACAAACAGGACTAAAAGAGCTATTCTTTAATCAAAATAAAGTCAAAAATTAAACCTCAGGTTATCTAGTGTAATGGTTTTGGGTTTTGTTTGTTTATGTCTTTGTATTTTTCCCATTGTCTTGTTTCCTGGTTTGTCATGTGATTCCATTGTGCCCTCATGTGATCATGTCATGTGCTTCCCTAGTCTCTTGTGTCATGTTGTCATTGGTTCATTGTCTTGATCGTTCACAGGTGTGTCTTGTTTAGTCATTAGTCTTTGTGTATTTAAGCCCTCATGTTTGCCTTGTTCCCTTGTCGAGTATTGTTTGTGTAACCCGCTGTTTGGTGAGTGTCAAGTCTGTTCAAGTCATCATTGATTTTGTATCTGTTCACATTGGCAAATAAACTGCACTTGGGTTCTCACATCAAGCTTGCCTCCAGTGGACCATTTGTTACATCTAGAAACAAAAACACCTAATACAATGACAAGACTGAACCAAAAACAGGGCTATATATACACCAATGCTGCACCCCAGTTCGCCTACTTATGCTATGCCCTAAAAGTATGTACTGTTTTTGTAAAGAAAAAGAACATATCAGGTATGTAGCAGAATAGTAGGCAAGGTTTGAGACATACTACTTCGTCATAATTGTGTCTTTAACGGACAGCTCGGTTGCTTAGTTATGTGCATCCTGTCACCATTTAAACTGCCCTGGCAATCATCTTGTCACAGTTAAAATCTTCCACATTCAATTTAATTTCCTACCATTTCGGAGAGAAATGTAGTAGCATGTTGATCTGCCAGTCATAGGTTTTTCATGCCTTGAACTTTCTCATGTGTTTGCAATTTGCATAATGATGCATTTAAAAGTTAATGACCAAAATGTCTCATTACAAAAGTTCGCAATGCTGTTGCAGATGAAATATGAGGATAACATTGAATAAATAACCTCGCTATACTTATCCGTCGGACTTGCCATGTTTGTAGTTGTTTTAAACACTTTTTATGGCACTTTATTTTATAGTCCTGCTCCCCATGTAGATACTATGTTCTTATTATAGTTAGTACAGTAACTGGGTAATAACTAGGTATTAACTCTGAACATACTCCTAAACCTAACCTTAACCCATGTAATTACCTTATATTAATTAACCAGTACTTTCTTAGGTAAGTATATTGTAAGTACACATACTGTAAAATAAAGTGCAACTCTTTTTATTTGTGTTTGTAGTTCTAATCGAATCCTCGTCCAACACGCAATGGGTTGTGGCCAATATTAGCCGTTACAGTGTGCACGGATCTGCACTTCAGATTCTAACCGGAAAAAGTAGACCATCTGGGTATCTTTGGAATCCTCATTTTAACATAGGCCTACTATGATTTGGGACACACTAATTCTAATTTCGAATACTATTTAGGACGGATAGTATCTGAATTGGGACGCAGCACAAGAAACACAAGGGACTAAATTATGTAATTACCAAGACACAGGTGGAACACATGAGGGCAAATCAACAATCATACCAACACTGTCAGAAAAAAGGTACAGCGCTTTCACTGGGGCAGTACCCTAAGGTACAAAAGAGAAAAGGTACATCTTTGTACCTACTTACCCCTAAAAGGTACATATTAGTACTTTAAAAGTACTTATTAATACCTTTTTGCTTTTGTACCTTAGGTCACTAAAATCAATGAAAAATCTAGTGTATTATTTACAAAGTAACAAAATGTAATGCATGGGGAAATAGGGGATCATTTAGAAAATATAAATGCAACAGCACCCTACTGCTTTTAGCTGTAGGCCTATTACCCTTGATTGCCTTATTTCTGCTGACACTCTAGCTCTGGTTTCAAGCTACCATGCCTACTTACTGCCTAGGTATCTCCCATCTAAGGCAGCAACAGTCATGGAACTTTATCAATGACTGACTTGAAATACTTAAAATAGAGTGATAGGTAACAACTCAACTCATTTTAATTGAGTGTGCTGTCAATTATATGCTGTTACACAGTGTGTGTGTGTGTGTGTGTATATATATATATATATATATATATATATATATATATATATATATATATTTTTTTTTTTAAAGGATTATTAGGAACACCATACTAATACTGTGTTTGACCCCCTTTCGCCTTCAGAACTGCCTTAATTCTACGTGGCATTGATTCAACAAGGTGCTGAAAGCATTCTTTAGAAATGTTGGCCCATATTGATAGGATAGCATCTTGCAGTTGATGGAGATTTGTGGGATGCACATCCAGGGCACGAAGCTCCCGTTCCACCACATCCCAAAGATGCTCTATTGGGTTGAGATCTGGTGACTGTGGGGGCCATTTTAGTACAGTGAACTCATTGTCATGTTCAAGAAACCAATTTGAAATGATTGGAGCTTTGTGACATGGTGCATTATCCTGCTGGAAGTAGCCATCAGAGGATGGGTACATGGTGGTCATAAAGGGATGGACATGGTCAGAAACAATGCTCAGGTAGGCCGTGGCATTTAAACGATGCCCAATTGGCACTAAGGGGCCTAAAGTGTGCCAAGTAAACATCCCCCACACCATTACACCACCACCACCAGCCTGCACAGTGGTAACAAGGCATGATGGATCCATGTTCTCATTCTGTTTACGCCAAATTCTGACTCTACCATCTGAATGTCTCAACAGAAATCAAGACTCATCAGACCAGGCAACATTTTTCCAGTCTTCAACTGTCCAATTTTAGTGAGCTCGTGCAAATTGTAGCCTCTTTTTCCTATTTGTAGTGGAGATGAGTGGTACCCGGTGGGGTCTTCTGCTGTTGTAGCCCATCCGCCTCAAGGTTGTGCGTGTTGTGGCTTCACAAATGCTTTGCTGCATACCTCGGTTGTAACGAGTGGTTATTTCAGTCAAAGTTGCTCTTCTATCAGCTTGAATCAGTCGGCCAATTCTCCTCTGACCTCTAGCATCAACAAGGCATTTTCGCCCACAGGACTGCCGCATACTGGATGTTTTTCCCTTTTCACACCATTCTTTGTAAACTCTAGAAATGGTTGTGCGTGAAAATCTCAGTAACTGAGCAGATTGTGAAATACTCAGACCGGCCCGTCTGGCACCAACAACCATGCCACGCTCAAAATTGCTTAAATCACCTTTCTTTCCCATTCTGACATTCAGTTTGGAGTTCAGGAGATTGTCTTGACCAGGACCACACCCCTAAATGCATTGAAGCAACTGCCATGTGATTGGTTGATTAGATAATTGCATTAATGAGAAATTGAACAGGTGTTCCTAATAATCCTTTAGGTGAGTGTATATATATTGGGGGGGAACCATCAAACTATTGTAAAAATAATATTTACTAACTTTTAAAATAATAGTTTAATAAAATAAAAAGTCTTCAGTTCTAATGTTATTTTAGTAATTTATAATTATAATAACATCTAAATCTTTTTGAGGAAATAAACCCTTTAAATCTGTTTGTGTTGTGTTGTATAGACGTCCATTTACTCCATATTAGGATTTTTACGCTTTCAGCTCTGTGATTGGTGGTCCAGCTGTGAAATTACAGAGGGCCAGGCCATAACAAGTCAATAGATGTGTTCGACATAGGCTGAGGCTGAATGGAACGATCAGCAAGAGTAGCCACGTGCAGGCGGGGAGGAGCTGCAAACAGAGACGTGAAGTCGGACACTTTCTGCTTCCCGTAGTGACGCTTGCGGTGTGTTTGCATACTTTATCACAGCTGAAGTGAAATAAATGCAATATTTGTCAAATACACAGATGTTTCAGATACGTTTGTATTCAATACTTTAATGTACTGCTTAATACAGCGTCTGTTTGTACATATAAGCCTACACTATCAATGAAGTGGGGTCTACGTTTTTTTTAATCAGTCTTATTTTGATAAACATGACAATATAACATCGCGACTACATGAAAAGAGGTTTTACCGTTATAAAAAACTGATTTGTGAGCATTAGTGGAACTGAAGGTTTTAGAATAAACACAAAACACACGTGATCGCTGTCATGCAGTGAATCTGGCCAATCGTGGAACAGCTGTGTCGTCATCAGAGCTTGTGCAATCGATCTGGAGAAGCTGCGCAAAATGCACCAGCCGGCTGCTCTCGATTCGCTCTTGTGGCATTTTGTTGACATATACGTCACAGTCACGTGGCGTCGCCGCTGCCTCAAGTCAGACAAAATTTCGAATGGCATGCACAAGTCAGCCGCTGATCGGTCTGCGCAGCGCTGCATGAAGAACAAGCCTAATGACACTTGTTTAAAGTGACAGGAAAATTGACATTGTTCCTTTTAATGGGTGGGACTTGTTATCGCTATGATTACGACGCGTTCCACCCACTGGGAGGAACACGATAAAAAAAAAAAAATGCTGATAAAATAGCTAGCGCTATTCACTATGGAAACCGCAACCCTAACCTTAACCCTAAGCAACAATAATGAGGAGGACAACGTTGCTAATTTATTATTTCTGCCGTTTTCAAGATGAACTTTTAAAGAAAAGCTGGAGATCGGAAAAGGAAGACCTACACCAGAGCTTAGTTTTGAGCAGAAAGCCAAAGCTTTTGAAAGCTTTTTTCAACCACAGCAATTCTAAGCGATACAACTGGATGACACCATCAATCAAGAAGCTAAAGCTTTATTGCTGGAATTGTTTGCTGTTTTTTAAAATCTGATAGGTTACATGACTGATTTCATTCTGGCCACCGCTGCCACTGTTTTATATGTTAAGCTTTAGTTGAGAAAGCTGCCATTTTGCAGTGACCATGCACATTTGCTGTAATTCTGCATAATAGTTACATTTTCCCCAAATTATACGTTTAATATGGTCTGTTAGGCTACATATATTTAATCGGCTTCTGTGCCAGTCTAATGATGTGATTTTATTATCAACATGCGGAAGTATAAAGGTCATTTAAAGGTTCCATTAGTATATCGCTAATTTTGTTTAATTTGATGGTTTTGTGGCCAGTTGTCACCATATTCCATTGAAATAACACACCGATTGTGTGATACAATTATTTGTAATGATGATTCGCATTTTTTTTTTTTGTGATAACTCTCACGCTCACTCTGATGTTTGCTTGTGGCATTTCTTGTCAAAGGTAACATGCAGTATTATAAAAGAGAACACTGTAAGCTGACTTTAAGGCTTAGTTTATCTTTTTCCCCGAAAAAAGGGGGTGAGAGGGCCATGGTATATATATATATAGAGTATACAGTACTCTAAATATAATAATCTGTAAATGTTCTGCATGTATCTGCTGTTACCATATGGGTCCGTATGGAATAAACAGAGACTTGCAGTGATGTTGAAGTCTTCGGAGAATTGCATCTTCAGACCTGTCTTGTTTTCAGCATATGTTCACTCACTGTGACGGTGTTCACCGTATGTGCATTCAGTATACAGACGTTCAATGTCACAGCGTCTAGTTGTAAAGTGTTTGTGTGGGTGTCTGTGCCCAGCTGTACTAATGCATTCAAGCTTTGGTTTGATATGAATTAGAATGATAGCGATAAACAGGGCTGCCAAGTCTGCCAATTTTGCTTCTTTTAAACTGTGATCGTGGCTTGATATTTAATTTTTTTTTAAGACAGGTCAACTGTGGCTATATTGCAATAGAGCGAAATTACTGCCTAAGGATGCTGATGTTGTTTCAAAATAGGCTTTATGCTAAGAGTCCGTATTTTCGTTAAATTCTAAGGCAGCATTAGATGTTGTCACGGGTGCTGCTAGAAGGAAGCGCATTAAAACAATGATTCAAACAAAATAGTCTTTAATCCAAATATATACAACTCAGGGAAGCAGACATAGCGCACCCTAACATAGACGAGAACAGACAACCAACTGAAAGAAACAGGGAGTATAAATACTAGAACAAATAAGGGAGCTGATGAGATAATTAATAGGGAACAGATGACTATAATGACTAAATAAACAGACTGAGGATAATGTCACAGGACAGAACCAAAAACACAATGAAGGAGGGAACATACATGTGACCACATATGTATCCTTAAGTATCCTTAAGTAGAGGGCAATCTAGGATTTTGAAATGTGTTGATGAAAGTATATACACGATCAGGCATAACATTATGACCACTGACAGGTGAAGTGAATAACACTGATTATCTCTTCATCACGGCACCTGTTAGTGGGTGGGATATAGTAGGCAGCAAGTGAATAGTTTGTCCTCAAAGTTGATGTGTTAGAAGCAGGAAAAATGGGCAAGCATAAGGATTTGAGTGAGTTTGACAAGGGCCAAATTGTGATGGCTAGACGACTGGGTCAGAGCATCTCCAAAACTGCAGCTCTTGTGGGGTGTTCCCGGTCTGCAGTGGTCAGTATCTATCAAAAGTGGTCCAAGAAAGGAACAGTGGTGAACTGGTGACAGGGTCATGGGCGGCCAAGGCTCATTGATGCACGTGGGGAGTGAAGGCTGGCCCGTGTGGTCCAAACAAACAGACGAGCTACTGTAGCTCAAATTGCTTAAGAAGTTAATGCTGGTTCTGATAGAAAGGTGTCAGAATACACAGTGCATCGCATATATAAAATACCTATATATAGGTGTTATTGTGAACAATTAATCAGTGCATTTGTTTTTTTTCCTGAGATAATACAATGTTAATTTCATAATTTGATTCTTTGCAGTACTTTACAAACAATGTTCCTTTTCCGCTGATCTGTGTTTTTACGGTTAGCTAAAACTATTTTTGTTAACTGAAATAAAGCTGAAATAAAATAAAAATATTAGATGAAAAACTGAAATCTAAAAAAAAAAAAAATTGTCCTGCCTATTCATTTTTTCTTGAATATCCCTTTCCCTCAGAAATCCATCATAGCGTGAAAAAATGGGTATGCAAACAGAAATTCACATGGACTTTTACACACACACACACACATTTTGATGTCTCATATTTGTTGATTTTTTTTATTTCTATTGAGGGACGATTGGAAAAGATTGTCTATTGTAATTGACAGCACACCATCTAAAACATTCCTCTAAGAGGTTTAACAGTATTTGTGAAAAAAATTGGCCTCCACACACGTTTAGCAAAACACACACACACACGCACACACACACACACGCACACTGCTGCTTATCTGAGTGTGTCAGTGATGGTATAGTGTGTTGATGTTGTGTTTCTTAAAGCCCAAAGCTCCAAATCCATACAGCTCTTTTCAGCTAGCTGTCTGTAACCAACAGAATTATCCAGCACATTTAGACCCTTACGCTCACTGTGGAAAATCTTATCACAAAAGTCTGTCTGCTGCCAAAACACATCTTCAGCTTTCGGAAACACACACACACACACACACACACACACACACACACACACACACACACACACACACACACACACACACACACACACACACACAGGAAGTGTCCTCATAAACCATGTTTACATTGTAATACCCATGTCATTATACACATTTGTGTCCTCATAAACCACATATACCTATACACACACACATACACAGACAACACTTTTGTAAGTAGATAACATTTTTTGTAAATTAAAACATGGGCATATGAGCAGTGACATCTCTGTTTTCAGGGACAGAGAGATGCTACAAATCTCCATTTCAGTAGAGTGGTTGCTTTTCTACTTGTAAAAAGCAGTGTTTACGCATGACTCCTGAGGCTACTCAGAGGTTTTTCCATGTAAATTATAAAATACATCCATTTTTCTGTTTGCAGTGTCACGGCACAATTCTTAATGACAGCATATGGCACTGTTGCTGTCTAACGCTGTAATTTACAGGTTTGTGAAGCAAATATTTTGTCAGCGTGCAGCTAAATAAGTGTGGAGAGAGGAAGGTTTATGAGGGAACTGCAGGAGAAGAGATTAATTTGCTTTGTGTAAGGGCTTATGTGCAGAGTGCAGCTCATCTGTCTATGTACTCCAGTTATTTCTGTTCGACTCAGCACACATTAGAGCATTAGAACAGGTGACCTGCTCGAGCTCACTGTTGAGAAAGCTACTTTGAAACTGCGGCCTGTCAAGCGGCAAGCTACTCATGATATACAGTAGTTCAAATATGGTCAAGATACACTTGTGAAAGAGCTTCTAATAAAAATCAGCTAACTACAATAAAGATCATGAAGCTCTTTAAATTGCAACAATTATGCTCATTTAAAGGTTCCTAATTTTGTCTCCTACAATAGGTTTACACACACCCAATGTCAAAAACATTTTCATTTTCTCATACATATACATTGCAGCACCATCTCTTTTCTCACAGTGTGTAAAATGACTTAAGGATCCAGTCTCTTTAAACCCCTACTTTCTGAGAGCCTACTCTTCTCTGATTGGCCAGATGGCCCAGTATTTGCAGTATTTGATTTGCATGTGTCAGAAACAAAACGGTCATTACCATATCTGAATTTTACAATGGCACAACGATCTTTGAAACTTTCCAGACCCTTTACATTTACAAACAGCTGTATTACACTCCACACTGAAGGTAATATCAGTAAAAGCATAATAGGGGCACTAGTGTGTATAATAATACGGGCAAAGGTAGTGCTAGTGGTAAACAGCATCTGAAAATATAAATAAAAAAATAAAAAAAATATTGTAATAAATATATATTATTGGGGATATTGTTGAAAAAAGGCAGAAATAAAATGCCATGCCGGGGTTAGTGAGCACACCAAATGAATATGTGAATGGTTTGTTGAACAAAAGAATTCACCAACATCAATCATACTTCCAAAAGCTTCATATGATAGAGTCGACATTTAAAGAGAACACATTTGATTATTTTCTTGCTTGGCTGTAAAGCTGTGAGCACAATACAATGTGACAAAAATAACAATCAGTTTGTTTCACTTTTGGTTGTTGCTAGAAAAGCTTCTCTGTTCACAAAAAAAAACCTGTCACACTACTGAAAACCCAAACACTGCTTAAGTTCTTACAGCACCAAGGACATGAACAAGAGAAAGAAATGGAAGGAAGTGTGAATGGATGGATAATGTAATAAAAGAATGTTCGCTTAATGGTTTTGCTGCCCTGTTTTAATAAGCAGTCATTTACAATGTTACAGTTTCAATAGTACGGTCCTGCCTGAGTACACAGTTTGGTCATGCAATCCAGTAGACCTGCAAGGCTCTAGACAGCAAGCCCATAAGGGTGCATGAATTTTGAGTTTTTAAAATCAAATAAAAAAACGAATTGTCACATGTTCAGTCTGTTTTGTTCATCTTTCAGTTGTTCTCATCCTGTCACATGTTCCTTTTGTCTTAGTTTCCCGCCACTTGTTTGTTGCCATGGTTACCTTCATTAGTTAATTTGTCCCAGCTGTGTCTTGTTAATCTCGTTTCCGTTCACTACTTAAGTTACACCCTCACCTTCAGTCTTTGTCTAATCACTGTTAGGTTTAGTTGGACTCCCGGTGCCTGTTTTGAGTTCTCTGAGAAGTTTAGATTAAAGTTTGATTATTATCTCCTGAGTCTTCAGCCTGTTACTGTGCACACCAACCGTTACAGACGACTAGACCGCAAAACATCACTGCAGCAGTGCAGATGCTCTGTTTAGAGCAAGAGACTCTTTCCCTCGAGGCTCACACCCGTGTGTTTATCGACCTGGCAGAGACTAAGGCACGCCTGCCCGGTGTGGGACCTTGAGGGGACTTCGCGGAGTTTGTCGAGTTTGTTGACCAGCCCTACTGCGACTCCAGCAACGGCAGAGCCAGAAATTGACGACTGGATCATAGACATCTGGACAGAACCAGCTCCCGTTAACGTCCAGAGCCCAGTGATGTCCCTTGTCTCCGTCCAGAGCCGTGACATCCCCAGTCTCCGTCCAGGGCCCATTGGAGGACCACTGGCTCATTGATTTTTGGACAGAACCGACTCATGTCCCCGTCGAGTGTCCTACGATGTCTCCTGTCCCCATCCTTTGTCCTGCAACATCTTCTGTTCCCGTACACTTTCCTGCAACGTCTCCAGTCCCTGTCAAGAATCCTGCGACGTCTCCAAACCTCGAGGAGAGTCCTGCGACGGCTCCTGTCCATGTTGAGTGTCCAGAGAGGGCTCTAGCCCGCGACCAGTGTCCAGAGAGGGCTCCAGCCCGCGACCAGTGTCCAGAGAGGGCTCAGCCTGCCACCAGTGTCTGGAGAGGACACTGCCTCCTGTCTCCAGTCCAGAGTGGACTCCGCCTCTTGTCCCTCCTGTGGTTCCTCCCACACTGGTCGAAAAAAATAATCCTGCTTTATCGTGCCGTGATTGATTGTGCCTAGTCTGAATCAGAGCATGTGAGCGAAGCAGAGCGGTGTGATGCTCCGCTCAATATTCTGCTCCATGCCAGCGCTCCACTCATGTACCGCTCGCGCAAATCCCACTCCGACATGGAATGTCTCTGTACTGTACATGTAAACTGTACTGTACACTGTATATGTGTTGTAGCCATTAAAGAAACTTATTTTGTTTCATATTTATGTTTAAATATTCTAATATAATTTTTGTTTCATCTGTTGATTATGAAAAGTGAACAGCATGAATAAGATTATAAGATGTGCAATATATCAGGAGACCTGAAGTGGGTCAGACATGATTTTGACCACTTCATTAAGTTTGTTTTGTAGAAACCCTTTCTTTAAAGTGAATATAGTTTTGTAAAAGTGTATCTTAATTTTAATCAATGTTCATCAACCAATTGCCTGGATTTAATAAATAAGAAGCAAATATAGCAGACAATATAATCATGACATGGAGGCGCCGGCTCGATCACTTGCATTTTTTCCTGACAACAGCGGAAACTACTAAATACTTTAAATTTTTTGTAAACTCACAATAACAAGAAATGTTGTGCCTGTTAAAATAAAGAAAACAAACAGGATGCGCTTTCTGCCATCTCGGGCTCCATGATCTGGAGCGCGTCTCATGAATGAACCGAAACTCAGCGTATAGGCTATTTGCCTCACAGACATGAGAAATACACTCACCTAAAGGATTATTAGGAACACCATACTAATACTGTGTTTGACCTCCTTTCGCCTTCAGAACTGCCTTAATTCTACGTGGCATTGATTCAACAAGGTGCTGAAAGCACTCTTTAGAAATGTTGGCCCATATTGTTAGGGTAGCATTTTGCAGTTGATGGAGATTTGTGGGATTTGTGGCACGAAGCTCCCGTTCCACAACATCCCAAAGATGCTCTATTGGGTTGAGATCTGGTGACTGTGGGGGCCATTTTAGTACAGTGAACTCATTGTCATGTTCAAGAAACCAATTTGAAATGATTCGAGCTTTGTGACATGGTGCATTATCCTGCTGGAAGTAGCCATCAGAGGATGGGTACATGGTGGTCATAAAGGGATGGACATGGTCAGAAACAATGCTCAGGTAATCCGTGGCATTTAAACAATGCCCAATTGGCACTAAGGGGCCTAAAGTGTGCCCCCACACCATTACACCACCACCACCAGCCTGCACAGTGGTAACAAGGCATGATGGATCCATGTTCTCATTCTCTTTACGCCAAATTCTGACTCTACCATCTGAATGTCTCAACAGAAATCAAGACTCATCAGACCAGGCAACATTTTTCCAGTCTTCAACTGTCCAATTTTGGTGAGCTCGTGCAAATTGCACTCTTTTTCCTATTTGCAAATTGCACTCTTTTTCCTATTTCCTTCTGCTGTTGTAGACCATCCGCCTCAAGGTTGTGCGTGTTGTGGCTTCACAAATGCTTTGCTGCATACCTCGGTTGTAACGAGTGGTTATTTTAGTCAAAGTTGCTCTTCTATCAGTTTGAATCAGTCGGCCCATTCTCCTCTGACCTCTAGCATCAACAAGGCATTTTCGCCCACAGGACTGCCGCATACTGGATGTTTTTCCCTTTTCACACCATTCTTTGTAAACTCTAGAAATGGTTGTGCGTGAAAATCCCAGTAACTGAGCAGATTGTGAAATACTCAGACCGGCCCGTCTGGCACCAACAACCATGCCACGCTCAAAATTGCTTAAATCACCTTTCTTTCCCATTCTGACATTCAGTTTGGAGTTCAGGAGATTGTCTTGACCAGGACCACACCCCTAAATGCATTGAAGCAACTGCCATGTGATTGGTTGATTAGATAATTGCATTAACGAGAAATTGAACAGGTGTTCCTAAGAATCCTTTAGGTGAGTGTATATCTATAGAAAGCTTGAAATGTCAACTTTTAACTGACCCAAACAAAAAGAAATAGGCTACTCTCTGCTTATGTAATCCGTATGAAATGTGCATTTCTCTCTATAGGCGTGTCTATTATACTGCGGAGATGACGAGTTAGCATTGTCAACTTCCTCTTAGCAGCCGTCACTGACACAGAAAACACTTGTTTATCTCCAGTTTATCTTCGGTTTGTCTCCAGTAGCCTATATATTTGAGTAATTAAATTAATATAAATGTTTTTTCTAGTCGACTAGAAAAAACTTTAGTCTGGGCCAGACCTACTTATTTCACATATTTTAAAACCAGCACGTCACAAAGGTCATTCGGGGTTGAGCGAGTGGCCCTGAGCGGAATGAATGAGTGGAATGGAATCTTTAGAAATCTACTCTCCGCTCTGGAGGAAATATTACCGCTTCACTCGCATGCTCTTGAATAGCTCCATAGGGATCAATTGTTTCAATTGAAGGGCGCCATAGTGTCGTACATTTATGTTGCTTAATCGCGTTCAGTCTGACCCATTTTTTACACTGCACGCGTCTGTGGTGTATTACGGCGTAATACTATGTGTCTAATGGTATCGCACCAGTACATTATGATGTAATATAATGATATCACACTAATGAAATTGCTCATTCATACACCAATTTTCAGATGCCAATTTTCTCATGGGTGGTAGAGTCAAATGGACACTGCTCCAAATCTTTGGAATAATCTTCCTCAACTTCATGAAATCTCATCTTTCCAGATATTCAAAACTGGACTGCCAACCACAACTTTTGGCACTATTTCTTTCCTTCAGCATATCTCAGTAGACTGGATGTGACACGATCATTGGATTCGGATGTGTCTTATTGCATGTCTTCCTACCTCCATAGGCAGAATTTTTCAGATTTCAGATGTAGCCACTCCTGCAGAGTTTAGCTCCAATCATGATATTCAGGATTAAAAGAAAATTACTGGCAGGTGAGTTTGATCAGGATCGAAGCTAAACTCTGCAGGACTGTGGACCTCCAGGGCCAGATCGGAAGAAACCTGCCCTATGGTCTTATGAACAGTGATGCGAAAATGAAGACTACAAGGCTGTAAATCCATTTCAAGTGCAGAATTTGGTTTAAGGATAAGATTGGAAATCCAGGCATTTTAATAATCTCTCTAAAGAGATGATGAAATAGTAGGCAAAGAAACTGCAAGTGATCAGTTACCTCGAATTGAGTTTGACTAACTCTACATCTAAGAACACTAATGCTTCTGTGTGTTCCTTTTACAGACTGATCCATTACTAGTGAACAATCGCACAAATGAATCAACTGATACAGTAGGTGTATCAGTAAGGAAGAATGTAGAGTCAGAGGATCTTATATCACACTGAAGGGTTTATTTTAGGATCATGAGCATCTGACTGTTACCACACTTATTACACAACTACTTACACAATAAATAACTGGACATGAAATACTGACTCAAGTTAGAATTATTATGCAAGGATAAAGAAAGTGCAGAGTACTGGCAGAGGAAATAGCAATGTAAATCATTGGTTGCCAGGGACAACGGTTAATTATGCAGTTTAAAGGACTAGTTCACTTCAAAATGAAAATTTCCTGATATTTTACTCACCCCCATCTCCAAGATGTTCATGTCTTTCATTCTTCAGACGAAAAGAAATTACGTTTTTTAAGGAAAACATTCCAGGATTTGTCTCACCTTCATAGACTTCCATGGCAATCCAAAAAAATCCTGGAATGTTTTCCTCAAAAAAAACGTAATTTCTTTTCGACTGAAGGTAAACTTGGGTAAAATATCAGGAAATTTTCATTTTGAAGTGAACTAATCCTTTAATGGTCATTATACAACAATATTTGACCGCAGAATGCTGCAATAAGTGTCAAGTATTCCAGAGAGAGGTGGACCCATGGGTAGTAGGGCTTCATGGATGCCACTACTCACACTCATATTCATTCGTTACACTCACCAGTAGGGGTGTGACGAGACACTTAGCTCACTAGACGAGAAGAGACACGAGATTGAGTTCATGAGAAAGAGACAAGATTTTTGCACAGCATTTTTAAGAAATCCTCAATGACAAAATTCATGACTGGAAAATAGTCTGCAGGTGCATTCTGAAATGTTTTAACCAATCATCTTGTAATGAATTTCATTTCAGTTCTACTTTCTGAGTATGAATTATCATATGCATTGAAAGACAACAATATACAAGCACTGTAAATGGTTTTTCCACACACTCAACTGATTGGCTTCTCGTGTATGATTTCACATGAATCTCCTCAGACCGTACTGTGCATGAATTATGAGCTTCCAGAACTTTTAATTGAGGCTGTGTGTGACCTCCTAATTGAACTCCCTTCCACAAATTGAACATCGATATAAAAACAGTATAAATAACAAAAATAAATAGCACAGTTTTTTCTTAGTCTTATTAAGTGCAACTATAATCAAAGTACTCTCTCAATATTCAAAGTGCAAACAGAGAGCAAAACAGAGACCAGAGCTAGGAGGTGATTCCAATTACACAGCCCAGCCTGAGATAGCTTTGATATTTGAAGACAGGCTATTGTATGTAGGTAATTTGCGCGCATCGGGGAGCTCGCGTTTTACTTTCGAATTCGCGGTCGCACGTACTCTGTGTATAGGGAGCCGCTGTGCTAAGTGCGCTTTCTACAAGATAAGATATTTATCAGACGCTTAGGCTCTGTTGCGCAACGAATCCTCCACCATGGACTTGTCAATCATCTCGCCTTACTCTTGTCATGTGATCAGTGAACTCTGATTCCTGCTGCACTGTAAGCGACTTTGTAGCTTGTGCTGGATAAGCAGAGAAGATGTTAACAATAGTTTACAATTGAAGGGACCATTATCCAACTGAATTAAATGGGTTTTATTTCTATAAAAAAGCAAAACGACAGTGGGCACCATCATGTAATGTAAATGTAGCGGTGGCATATTCTATGCTAATTTCACCCTCACGCTCCATCATGGCGATATCGCGAGACAGCTTTTCACCCCAACGAGAAATCTCGTCAAATTTTAATATTGCGAGATCTTGTGGCACAAGATCTCGTCACACCCCTACTCACCAGACAAAATGCACCAAAGAAAAGCAAGTGATCAGTTACCTTAAATCAACTATGACTAATCTGTATGCAAGAGCATTAACGCTAAGATTAATGAAGTTTTGAGTGCTCTTTTTGAGTCTGATTCATTACTACTGAATGAACGCACAAATGATTTAACCAATAGGCGTGTAAAGAAACCGTCACAGACATCTGTCTGTTTTCCTGTATCTGCTCTGGATGTTAGGTGTCCTCATTCGCTTTCTGACCAAAGGCTCATTGAGGCGTGCTGCGATTTCTCTTGAACGAGTGTGTTGATCTGACAGTTCCACCAGCATTTTCCATTCCGAAGCATCCAAAGCGGTCCTCTCCTTCATGTGGCAGACAGACGCCCCTCGTCTCATCTCATCCACCCTCCACCCCCACACACTTTCAAGTCTAAAACTGGAGGATGCGATTGGTCCCAACAAGTAAACAGGGAACACTTGTTTACTTCCTCAACACAAGTAAATATTTTACACATTCCTGGCTCCATGTCAGAACTTTCTGTGTGTGCATTGCAGAGATCTTGTCAAAGCAATGTGGGTAAACAGTCTGTAAGTTGGTGGTGGTGGGGGAGGGGGGATCAAAAGCAGTCCTCTGTAGAGCCTCAATAATGCAGCCAGGAGCAACAAACGAACGAGAGCTTTATCGGCCTCTGGACTCGACCTGACTGGGTTTGTGTGTTTGTGTAGGTGTCTGCATGCATGTATGCAATAATGACAGCTATGCCCTGCCATACATCTGCTTTTTAACTGGAAGCTGTGCGTTTGCTTTGCCGGAGGAATCTGTGTAATTTGATTCCTGACACAGTACAAAATGTTCCTGTTTCTACACTGTGCAGATACAACACTGAAACTGATATGCCTTTCTAATAGGTCAAGAGCAAGTGGGTGTGATATGCGAATCAAATGCATTTAACTCTCTGCTGTGGTCTCGTAAAGAATTGTGGGAAGTTAAATGCCCAGTATAAAAAAACAAACTGGGCAATCATCTAAACTGAGATGTGTGCTAACAAAAATCATACAATTTTAGAGAGTAATCTATTTATCATGCATGGTTTGATGGTGTTTTCTTAAAGCTGAAATCATTATTTCTATTGCACATATAGGTTATGAAATTTCAACAAACACCTAATGGTACGTAGTCTTGCGTAGCCAGACCTTCAGACTGACGGCAGACTGACTTTCATTGATCAAGCACTGCCTAAGAGGACATTTGACTGACATGTAATGCAACCAATCACAGTTCGTTTTGTTCCGCGTCATGTTTAGGGGCATGAAAATGTGACGACTTTGAAACTCCTGAAGTGTTTCCAGATAAGTGTGCCATATGCACCAGACGTTCAGCCAATGGTCCGTGGGCGTGACGTCTGAGGCTGAGACTAAATGGTACGTAACCCTTGCACATAACCCGCATAACTCATTTGGTTGGAATAGAAAACTTTTGTCCAGATTTTTGCTCCACTTTGCTGTCTTGAAGTTAGTCACAGCCAGTCAAAGGCTACGTTCACACTGCGAGCCTAAGTGCTCAATTCTGATTTATTGCTCAGATCCAATTTTTTTTGTATAGCTGTTCACGTTGTTTGTGGCCAATATCAGATTCCAGTGTGAACAGATCATGGTCCTGAACTGACCCACATGCACAAAAGAACAAGAGGTCACGCTGCATGCTGTCTGGAATTAAACATGGAGGACATTAAAGTAAGCGATTATGCGTTTATTTATAGTGTGATCTGCCGGTAAAGCCATTGAATTAAAGCGCAGGCAATATAAAAAACAAAAAGGAGGATGCGAAAAAAGCATAGTTTTTAAACATTTATGATACAAGCCCTCATGTTTTGCTTGTATATAGAGCTGTCGCTGTAATACTTATGAGTTCTGACACTTGACTGTCCTTCCACTGACTACCTTTCGCAACTGTCTTGATAACATCAGGTTTGTAAAATAAAAAAAGTTACTCCAATGAGCGCAGAATTGTGGCGAATGTTGCTCTAGAGCAGGGGTAGGGAACGTTGATCCTGGCGAGCCACTGCCCTGCAGGGTTTAGCTCCAACCCTGAAAAAACACTCACCTGCCTGTAACTTTAGTAATCCTAAAGACCTTGATTAGCTTGTTCAGGTGTGTTTGATTAGGGTTAGAGCTAAACTCTGCAGGGCAATGGCTCTCCAGGATCAACGTTCCCTACCCCTGCTCTAGAGTAACGTAAAAGTTGCATGAATTCCGATATAACTGTTCAGATTGTGGCTGCATTGCAAAACATCTGACCTGTATAGGATTTAGGACCACATATGGAAGTGGCACAAATCACAAAATGTGGTTTGTGCTGTTCACACTATCATGAGAAAAACAGATCTGAGTCACATGTGAGCAAAATAATCGGATTTGGACCACATTTACCTGCAGTCTGAATATAGCCAGTCAGTCTCCAGATATTGGGTAGTCAGGGTTGACAGATTTCACAAAAAACTGTAGTGTATGACTAGCTTCAGATTATGAATCCATCCAGTTAGAGGATATCAAATGTGTTTGATTTTTTTTTAGCTGATTTTAGAACACATTGTTTTCATGTCATTTCCTAGCAACGAGGTGCATGTTTCTGTGTGAGTTTGTTGTGTTCGGTACAAATTGAAAGTCTGGAAGTGTGTGATCCTCAGTCGTTTATGATGCCCAGTTTTTCTTGTGACCATATACAAAGTCGGCACATGTATGATGCCTATACTAGTGTTTGAAAATCTGTTCAGATTTTAAAAGTTGTTAGTGTATTCCAGCCTTAAGTGATAAGACTGACAGACAATAAATTGGGCAAGGAAAAAAAATTGCATAGGATTTGGCTTGGACCAGAAAGAAACCAGCCAGAACCCTTTACCAACCTCACAGAAATGTTCAGGAAACCACCAATAACCAGCTACTGAAAAAAATTTAACAGGCTAAGATATCAAATCTACAGAAAAGTAAAGCTGAAAGCTACTGTTCAGAATAAGTAGTTAATTAAGCTACAGTGCTTTCTGCATTTAAACTACTTTACATTTTTTATAAATATGAAATACTAAAAATAGCCAGCATGTAGTTTGATTATATACTGGTATACTTATTTGTTTTTGATAATTTAAGATTATTTAATGCAATAGTTAACATGAGATTACAATGAACAATACTTACAAAAAAATCCATACACTATTCAGCAAGGATACGTTAAATTGATCAAAAGTGACAAAGACATGTACAATGTTACAATAGATTTGCATTTCAAATAAATGCTGTTCTTTTGATCTTTCTATTCATCAAATAATCCTGAAAAAAATATTCCACAAAAATATTAAGCAGCACAACTGTTTTCAACATTGATAATAATAAGAACTGTTTCTTGAACACCAAATCAGCATATAATATTATATATTATATAAAATGATTTCTGAAGGATCATGTGACACTGAAGACTGGAGTAATGATGCTGAAAATTCAGCTTTTTCATCACATAGGCTAATTGAGATTAAAAAAAATATTAAAATAGAAAACTTTAAAAAATATTTCACAATATTACTGGTTTTATGGCATTCTTGATCAAATAAATGCAGCTTTGGTAATCACAAGAAACCTCTTTTTTTAAACTTAAGTAACGCATAACATTAATTATTGTTCAAAGTCAGTTAATGATATCTAATGCATTTACTGTACTAAAGGTAATTCGATTGATAAACAGCTGACAAAAAATATAGGACACCCTACTTGATTGCTGAGATATTGTCAAGGGGGAAAAAGTAATGGTGTACAGTTTGTCAGCTCTACCCCATCTATCGACTGAAAAGCTATAATTTAAAAACTAGCAACGTTACCACCTTGCTACTGGAAAATGGTTAAACTAAAAGCCTCACTATTTGCAGCAATTCTATTGTCCAACACCACTAATAACACTGTGGCAGTAATTTTCACAATTCAGGGAAATCTAGTTTCCTGACTAGCACTTATTTGGTGCTAAATCACAATGTCCGAAATGGTTTCAAGAGCAGGTGACCATGCAAACGTAACACGTGAAGTAGTAAGGGCAAAAAAAATAAACATCCTGTACTGTCGTGCCAAAAACGCCAATGCGGCAAAGATCAAAATTTGCCTCAATTCAGCTGTGAAAAGGGCAGCACTGTTTGAGGGAGTTTAGGAGGAAAAATCCCATTCCGGCTCTCGTGGGGCTCATTGAGACACGAGGTTGAGCTTTGCTCAAATCATTCTGGCTAACAAAATAAATGGATAACAACACTGAAAATTCGGTAATGGGTTCTGAGATCACATCAGGCTGGTCATTAATCTAGCTCAGTGATGTCGATGTGTGTGCGTGTGAGAAAAGTCTGGGGTTTGTTGTCTCTGTTTGTGTCCTCAGAGGAAAGAGTTCATTGCGGTAGAATGAGAATGCTGTCTGGCCATAACAGAGACAGAGATTTTCTTCACGCCGATGCTGTTGGTTCACATAAGTGTGTGTGCTACAGCGAAAACTGCGCGGAGAGCCACTGATAAATAATATACATATTTGCAATTGGCTTCAATTGCACTACAGAAATGCCTGCTACTTGGCACAACAATAAATCACGTATAATGACTTTTGGGATTCATTAGGAGGATTTTAATATGCACTTTACGTAACCAGGTAGTAATAAACTAAAAGGGGTTGATGGATTATCATTCTTAATAATCTGCCTCTTTTCCTCTATTATGGCATTACACAGGCCTAATTTACCACGAACAGAAAAAGTGATAAAAAATTGAAAAAGATTTAAATCGAACTCATGGCTCCTGAGGGGCGAGCGCTCTGTAGAGCAGCCGGGCGATCATTTTATACAGCCTTTCAGTGTGAGAAATGATGTCCATACTTCAAAGGAACTTCAATCAAGTTGCATTTCTATGCTTGATAAATAATTGAGGAATAGTCGAAATGGCCTTGAGTTATACCATTCATGAATGTCTCTGTGAATGTGTCTGACAGATGGAGAGAAGAGAGTGAAAGACAGCATGGGATAGATGTACATCATTGTTTCAGAGACTTCTTTGTTTTTGATGGTTTTTGCATGAATAAAACAGATTTAGCCTTTAGAATAAAAAGATGCCGTCCCACATGCATGGAGTCGCAGCAGGCCGGCAAAGGTGGCGTTTGGACAGGTGACTCTAACTGCACACAGGTGTACTTTGGAGTACAGATCTGAGCCCACCTGAAGAGACAGCACAGCCGGTGAATATAAGATACTCACAGAGACTGCACTTTGATCCAGACAGGCTCCAAAATGAACTTTAACACACCTGTCAGAGAGAAAAATGTACAGGTCATAAATAGGGTAATATGGGGGAAGATGCCCCCTTAAGATCAATGTGGATTTACTTTTAAACTGTAACATATTTCGATATTATAAGTTTAGCATGATACATAAGCCAATGTGTTATTATAGGAAATAAATTTGCCAATTTAGTTGTTATAGCACAAAATGTCAAATATTAAAAGAGGGGTAAGAAGTCTGACAGAAGACGATGTATAAATTACTTGATATAATTCTTCTTATGTTTTATATATATAATTTTAAAGTGTCATTAATGTAAAATACTTAATCAACTATTCTTTCAAATGTTATTTTGACTATTTAGTTGAATAATACTTGAATAACCAATGACCAACAAAACATAATCCCAGTAAAAGAGACTCATCTGAAAGGTAAAATTATTCTCTGACTTATATATAGGCATATGAATATTCTTTGCTTATTTAATTGCCCATATTTTAATTGAACATATGTCATAATAGCAACACTATGAATGCAAAATTAAAGATTTCAAGGATTCCTCTCCAAGGGTCTAATTTTATTTTTTTATTTCAACTTTTACTCCACAAATCCAAAAACATTGATGTGTCCACAAATCCTTCATTAACAAACAGACACAAAACACTTTGCTATTTAACATAATACAATGTCATAGATCACTATTTTCCAAAGATTTAGATCAATTAACCTCAACTGTTTTGACTGACTAAATCTCACAAATGCTGACATTCAGATGAACTGACAAAATTAAAAATAGTGTAGCGATTCATCAAAAGTGCTGACACTGATACTGACTGTATTTTGAATAATTGCTATACATTTTGTAGTTATTTAACATTTTGTCCTATATATTAATGACAAACAGCAAAGGTTGTCATGTCATCTCTCAGTCTTGGTAAAATTACACCTGACACAGAACAAATTGTGATTATGTTCCTTATTGTTGCATCGTGGAGGCTTAATGCAAAGAAAATTGTACCATATGTGTTGCCACATGGAGAAAAAAAACATTCAAGATAAACTTCAGAAGTAAAAATAGCTAAGACAGATGTTTTTTTTAGTAGATGTTGATCACTCACTTCATTTACATCAACTATCAGATTGGCATTCTTACAATAGATTAAACTATTAATATAACAGCAGTTCCTTTTAAAGTTTCTGGCCACTTTTATTTGTCAAAGTCAATTCAAACTTAAATTTGGCATTTGGCAAGTGTTAATTATGGACCCTGCTGTCACCAGTTCTTGGCTGTGCGATACAGTATGTGTTCCAAAACCTGAGCTGACACACGGTCTACTGTCTACATAGGCAGTTACCTTCTAAAGCAAAATCCCAACATAAATGCAACCTCATAAGTTGCGCTTAACATAGGCAGTGTATGCAGTTTAACTGTAATTTTTGTAAACACACACACACACACACACTTGAATATGTGGTTTACGGGGACTCTCCATAGGCGTAATGGTTTTTATACTGTACAAACTGTATATTCTATACCCCAAACCTTACCCTGCTCATCACAGAAAACGTTCTGTATTTTTATATTTTCAAAAAACTTCACTTAGTATGATTTATAAGCTGTTTTCCTAATGGTGACCAAAAAAATGTCCCTAAGGACAAGTATTTTAGATATTGCCATCTTTGTGGGGACATTTTGTCTCTATAATGTAGGGTTTACAAGGACCACACACACACACACACACACACACACACATATATATACACTAACCTAAAGGATTATTAGGAACACCATACTAATACTGTGTTTGACCCCCTTTCGCCTTCAGAACTGCCTTAATTCTACGTGGCATTGATTCAACAAGGTGCTGAAAGCATTCTTTAGAAATGTTGGCCCATATTGATAGGATAGCATCTTGCAGTTGATGGAGATTTGTGGGATGCACATCCAGGGCACGAAGCTCCCGTTCCACCATATCCCAAAGATGCTCTATTGGGTTGAGATCTGGTGACTGTGGGGGCCATTTTAGTACAGTGAACTCATTGTCATGTTCAAGAAACCAATTTGAAATGATTCGAGCTTTGTGACATGGTGCATTATCCTGCTGGAAGTAGCCATCAGAGGATGGGTACATGGTGGTCATAAAGGGATGGACATGGTCAGAAACAATGCTCAGGTAGGCCGTGGCATTTAAACGATGCCCAATTGGCACTAAGGGGCCTAAAGTGTGCCAAGAAAACATCCCCCACACCATTACACCACCACCACCAGCCTGCACAGTGGTAACAAGGCATGATGGATCCATGTTCTCATTCTGTTTACGCCAAATTCTGACTCTACCATCTGAATGTCTCAACAGAAATCAAGACTCATCAGACCAGGCAACATTTTTCCAGTCTTCAACTGTCCAATTTTGGTGAGCTCGTGCAAATTGTAGCCCCTTTTTCCTATTTGTAGTGGAGATGAGTGGTACCCGGTGGGGTCTTCTGCTGTTGTAGCCCATCCGCCTCAAGGTTGTGCGTGTTGTGGCTTCACAAATGCTTTGCTGCATACCTCGGTTGTAACAAGTGGTTATTTCAGTCAAAGTTGCTCTTCTATCAGCTTGAATCAGTCGGCCAATTCTCCTCTGACCTCTAGCATCAACAAGGCATTTTCGCCCACAGGACTGCCGCATACTGGATGTTTTTCCCTTTTCACACCATTCTTTGTAAACTCTAGAAATGGTTGTGCGTGAAAATCCCAGTAACTGAGCAGATTGTGAAATACTCAGACCGGCCCGTCTGGCACCAACAACAATGCCACGCTCAAAATTGCTTAAATCACCTTTCTTTCCCATTCTGACATTCAGTTTGGAGTTCAGGAGATTGTCTTGACCAGGACCACACCCCTAAATGCATTGAAGCAACTGCCATGTGATTGGTTGATTAGATAATTGCATTAATGAGAAATTGAACAGGTGTTCCTAATAATCCTTTAGGTGAGTGTATAATAAATGCCTGATTAAATATTACAGTGACTTGTGGGTGGGCACTTTTGACTTTTGAGCTACACACAACAACCTAGAAAACACTCTAGCTTTGCACTAACAACCACTCAGAACAGCTTACTCACTAAAACTCATTCACTGAAATGAATCAAACTTTTAAAAAAAAGAAGCAAATGCTGATAAGCTAAAGATGCACAAAAACTACCACACCTAAATATCAATCTTTAATTAGATGGAATTGCTCAGTACTGAATGCGTTTAAAAGCATTTTCTCTTGAACCCATCTGCCATCTCAGATACATCATGATATTTCACCACAGGAGAAATGGAATGAGCATGTCAAGCAGCATCGCAAGGTTATGCATGGTTCATCTTTTTAAAAGATTATCCATCTTTGTAAAACAGTGCATTGATGAAATAATTTCTAAATTAATGAATTATCTCTTAGATTAAATTAATAAACATTCCTTACAGATTGAAGGACAGTTTTATTAACATTTCTTAATAATGTTAAAAATTCAAAGGAAACATTTCAACCATAGAGAGAGAAAGAGAGAGATTTTCAATTTGAAGAGCAATAACTGAATCACCATCTTAAAGCATATATCAAAAGACGAAGCGAGAAAAGTCTCACTTAAAAAGATGCAAAACTGTTAAATTTCAGCTTTGTTAAATCAAGGGCATGAATGTATTTTGACAGAATGTAACTGAGACAGTTAGCAATCACTAGCAACATAGGTCTACCATAACACAGGAAGTTTTGCTAAATTTGAAGTTAGATGTAAAATCAGAAATACTCAGAGCAAGCTATAGTTTACCTTATGCGTCAAAAGATCCAAAGATCATCGGATACCTTTGACTTTCATTGCATGCATATATTTCTGTCATGACAACTCTTGGAGTGTTTGGCATAGTAATGGATATGACAATGTTGATATGTTTGGTATTGGCGGAATAGATCTGCTATGCTGCCGCTGATCAAGTACGGGACTTGCTACTGCCAATACATACATGACACGCTGCTGTGAGTAAGTAAGACATGCTGCCGCTATGCAATATAGCATACATGATCTATACAGGTGGAGCTGGGGAAGGTGGAGGGTTTCTGAAAGTGCGCTGCAACTGCTACAGCAAATGCTGACCAAGTATTTGAATGTTGAGCAGCCAGCTCATTGGCTACTGATAACAGCAGGAACCAATCAAATGTGCCCTATAGAGAATGATGTGATTGCAAGCAGATTAAGTTAAGGACCTATCAGCAGTGTTAATTTTATTGACGAATAGTTTTGGTCATAATTTTCGTCAACAACCTTTTTTTACTGACAAAAACGAGACGATAACTAAATAAATAGTTTTGGATGACAAAAACTATGACGACAACCTACTGTCATTTTCGTCAATGTATAAAAAAGAGACGAAAATGTTAGGGAGGGACATTAGGGAAGAGATCCAGTCAGTACTACTGATGTCCTGTGTAATAGATGCACACATTTGAATTGTAACGTGCTGATCTAACCGCGGGAAAATGTGGCGCTGTTGCGCGTTCTACAGGCTCAAAAAACTGCGCTTCAGAGCGGTTCAATCAATGAATAGCGCACATTTATGCCAGGTAATTGTTTATGAACTAATGCTGATGAATAATTGCAATGTTTACTTTACGATGTTTATATGTTATGTTATGTTTTAGACGGTTGTAACAATCCATATTTTATCTCCCTCATCTAAACTTGAAAGAGAAGCCTGCAACTGCAATAGTAAGGCGCAGACATTTCAAAACAAGAGCCAATGAGTATTTCGAGCTTGTTTATAATTAAAAGTCACGCATTTTATATACGTTTTTGGTTACACCAAACTGTATTTAATTTTTTAATTTGCATCTCGTGCTCCGCCCCGCGGCGCGGGTATAAAGCGGAAGCGAATGCAGCGCACTGTTGTCATTCACTTCGGAGCCGAACGGCGTTGATGAAGTGCGAGACTGCCTGTCTATTCAGCAGAGAGAGAGAGAGAGAGAGAGAGCGTGAGGAAAACGTTACGTGCTGGTGTGACGGCACAAACAGCGCGACCGCGAGTTCACTGCTGCTATAAACAAACTGCTGTTCTTGGTTTGGTGAGGGCGTTTGTTACAGTGAGTGCAGACACAGGCTGCACTTATATCCTGTGTGCTGCCGCGGTCTTTCCCTGGGTGCTTCAGCACTTCTAAAAGAGCGTTTCCTCACAAAAGAGCAACATGGGTGTGACTGCGTCTTTTTCAAGATGTCATTCTACCCGTGCGTTTCTGGATGCGGTCGTTCCCTTTCGCCAGCTGACAGTCACAATCGTTGTATCACGTGTCTGGGCATTCAGCATGCTGAGGCAGCTTTTGTGGATAGTTCATGTTCCCACTGCGGGAACATGACTATCTCGGCGCTTAGGTCGAGACTCACCTACCTTCGGGAAGGCGGAGTCCCCCTACCCATACCTCGATCTAGTGCCATTTCTCATAATAGACCTACTTCGACGGATGGCCGGGGTGACCTGAGGATTACGTTCAGGGCAAACCCGCCGAGCCAGCCTCCGCAGGCCCCTGATCCCTTACAAGCGCCGCAGCCGGTAGAGCTTCCGGAGGAAATAGCTGGCCCCTCCCATGGGCGTCCAGTGGTGACCTTCGGGGCTCCAGCAGACGAACAGATGTCGATCGCTGCATCGGAGGGGGAGTTCCGGTCCTCGGAGGATGAAGATTCGGCTGTACTGCCTCCCTCTGGGAGAGTGGCAACGGCCGAGTCGGACCCCGAGTTGACGGCTATGCTTTCCCGGGCCGCCGAAAAGGTCGGCTTGAGTGGAACCCTCCACCACGTCCCGAACCTTCTAGGTTGGATGATTGGTTTCTCGGGGCGGGTCGCGCTGGTTCTCACTGAAACATTTTCAGAGGCTCCTGGGGCATATGGCATCCGCAGCCGCAGCCGCAGTAATGCCGCTCGGGTTGCTTCATATGAGACCGCTTCAATGCTGGCTACACGACCGAGTCCCGAGATGGGCGTGGCACAGCGGATCCCTCCATGTCCCCGTGACTCCGAGGTGCCGCCAAACCTTCAGCCCGTGGTCGGATCCTTCATTTCTACGGGCAGGAGTTCCCCTAGAACAAGTGTCCAGGCATGCTGTTGTCTCCACGGATGCCTTATCCACCGGCTGGGGTGCCACGTACAACGGGCTTGCAGTTTTGGGTCTGTGGACGGGGCCTCAACTGCAATGGCATATCAATTGCCGAGTTGTTAGCAGTTCGTCTTGCGCTGGGCCGCTTCAAAACGCCGCTACTAGGCAAGCACGCTCTGGTCCGTACGGACAACACTGCGGCCGTTGCGTACATCAACAAATAGGGTGGTCTACGCTCCCGTCGCATGTCACAACTCGCCCGCCATCTCCTCCTATGGAGTCAGAAGCATCTGAGGTCGCTTCGTGCCATTCACATTCCGGGCCTGCTCAATCGTGCGGCCGACGAGCTCTCACGACAGCCAGTGCTCCCTGGAGAGTGGAGACTCCATCCCCAGGTGGTCCAGCTGATCTGGAGTCGCTTCGGGACCGCACAGGTAGACCTGTTTGCCGCCCCGGACACGACCGGATATATATGCCCAAGGTTCCCACCACTCCCTTCCGGGACCAGGTGGTGAGCCTGCAAGCGCTACCTTCGGAGGAGGCAGACCCAGCCCTAGCTTTTCTCTGTCCAGTCCGCGCTCTGCGGACTTACGTGGACAGAACGCAAAGCTTCAGGACCTCAGAGCAGCTCTTCGTCTGTTATGGAGGCCAGCAGAAGGGAAAGGCTGTCTCCAAGCAGAGGATGGCCCACTGGATAGTGGATGCCATCGTCTTGGCGTATCAAACCCAAGACGTGCCCTGCCCGCTCGGGGTAAGAGCCCACTCCACTAGGGGTGTAGCTTCTTCCTGGGCGTTGGCTCGTGGCGCCTCGCTGACAGATATTTGTAGAGCAGCAGGGGCGGAAGGGAGTGGTGGGAACCTTGGGCATATATATCCGGGCCGGGGTCTCAGGATTACATGAGAGTTACCGGGCCCTCGATGCAAATCTCGCACGCCAATCTCGCACGTAACCGAGACGTTAACTAAAACCATAAAAAAATATTCATCACTTGAAATTAAATAAATGTTAACTAAAATAAAAAAATTTACTTAAACTTATTGGAAGCTTTAGCTTAACCTGATATAATAATTCAAACAGAAGTACAAAATTATAAAAACTATATAGATTTAGAAAAAAAGTGAATTGAGTATATTCGCGTATATTTGCGATTGAGCGATCAAAAACACAATTATGTCAAAATGTCAGTTTTCACATGTATTCAAGTAACAGTCATTTAATGCTTAAATGCTCAATTAATGCATTACGATTTAACTAAACTCTAAGATTTTATCTTATGATATTTAGTCGACTAAAACTAGACTAAAAATAAAAACAATTCAGGTGACTAAAATATGACTAAAACTAAATGGTATTTTAGTCTAAAGACTAACTAAATCAAAATTTGCTGTCAAAATTAACACTGCCATCTGCTTGTGGCATCTAGGCCTGGTTTCACAGACAAGGCTTTGATTAAGCCAGGATTAGGTAGTATTAGTTCAATAGTTCAATTAGGACATTTAAGTAGCTTTTATAAATGTGCCTTCAGAAAAAAAAATGTGATGGTGTGCATCTTGAAACAAAACAATGGCACTGACATATTTTAAGATATGTCAGTGCAAGTATCTTTCAGTTAAAACAGTTTAAACATGTATTTTAGTCTGGGACTAGGCTTAAAGGATTAGTTCACCCAAAAATGAAAATTCTATCATTAATTATTCACCTTCATGTCGTTCCAAACCCTAAGACCTTCGTTCATCTTTGGAACACAAAGAAAGATATTTTCTTACTAAGGTCTTACGGGTTTGGAATGACATGAGGGTGAGTAATTAATGACAGAATTTTCATTTTTGGGTGAACTAACCATTTAAGCCGGGGAATTGAGTTTCATATATAGAACGCAATCAGTTACTTTTTTTAAGGGAGTAACGCAATATTGTAATGCATTACTTTTAAAAGCAACTTTCCCCAACACTGTGTGCATGTATGCATACAGTATATCCTCGGGTAACTAAAGGCATCAAAACACATTTTCTCATAAGGTGCGTTAAGGAACCCCTGTCAGGAGCATAAATGCATGTAAATGTATATGCAATATGTAAAAATGTAAATTTTCAAGGCCCAGTGGTGGAAGCTGATTATTTCAATCCTAGAACAAACATTGCATTAGAATCATCATTAGCCACTGAGGGTTTGCATCTATGCCTGGTATACATTTTATGCAGAAGAATTTGATGAGTCCCACTTAAAAATACATTTGTGTGTTTATGCTTCTAAACTGCTAAAACTCATTTCTTATATTCATAAGCTCTCATCTACTTCTATCTCTCAGTCTCTGATTGGCTCTGATGTTGCACAAATCTTTAGTCTTTCCCGCACTAAAACTTCTTTTAACCAGAGCTTTTACCAGACAGAACTGAATGAATAAATAATCAGAGTAAATCTTCAGGGTAACTTGACAGAAAGGCATACTTTGCATCATTCAGTTTCATCAGCCAGGCTGTTTTTGCACAAATTCAAAATACAACCTTTAAAGGGTTAGTTCACCCAAAAATAAAAATTCCGTCATTAATTACTCACCCTGATGTCGTCCCAAACACGCAAGACTTTCATTCATTTTCAGAACACAAATGAAGGATTTATCTTGATAAACTATCCCTTTAATTCTACAAAAAAAACCCAAAAAAAACAACCTTTGACTGAGAAGGCTGAGCGAAGTGTTTGTGTACTCATGCTAAACTGAAGGAGTGCTATGTGACAGCTCTGATGCTGTGTAGGGTCATGTAAAAGGTGAACCAGCTGTTGGGGACATCAAGCACACCTGATGGAAAACAGTTCTGCAAAATCACCCAAGTGCCGTTTGTCAGCCTTGATGTTATACAGCAAACAGAAAAGCTGCCAAATGGATGTGCTGGAATCCATCTGTCTGAGCTAGCTGTATGAAAGTCAATTTATTTAAGGTTGAGTACAATCTCTCACAGGGGCATAATGCAGTAATTTTAAGTAGTCCTGGTTTACTTTGTGGCCAAGGTGAGATAAGACATGAACATAATTTTCACCATGCATAGGAAGCAAGTTTTCTTCCAGGATAACCTTGTACGTGGCTTGAGTCATGTGTCCTTCACAAAGATGGATCTGCTGGATTCTGATCTTCTCTGATGAATCCACCTTTCTGCTTTGCTCAACACCCAGTCTTCTAATGGTTAGACAGAGACCTGGAGAGGCCTACAACATAGTGTTTTGCACCCACTGTGAAATTTGGTGGAGGATTGGTGATGATCTGGGGGTTCTACAGTAAGGCTGGAGTCGGCAGATCCATCTTTGTGAAAGATGCATAACTCAAGCCACGTACAAGGTTATCCTGGATAAAAACTTGCTTCCTTCTGCACTGACAATGTTCCCCACCTGGAAGGATTGTTTTTTCCCCCCACAGGCCAATAAAGGTGTGGATGGAGAACCACCAGATCAAGACCCTGTCATGACCAACCCAATCTCCAGACCTGAACCCTAATGAAAACATCTGGAATGTGACCAAGAGGAAGATGGAAGGTCACAAGTCATCAAACAAAGCCAAGCTGCTTGAATTGTTGTGCCAGGAGTGGCATAAAGTCATCCAACAGCAATGTGAAAGATTGGGTAGAGAGCATGCCAAAACGCATGAAAGCTTGGTTATTCCACCAAATATTGATTACCAACCTCTTTTTAAGTTAAAAGATTAATATTGTGTTGTTTAAACTTGCATGAATCGAGGTCTAAAAACATGACATCCTTTTTTGATCAGTTGTCATTTTCTGCAAATTAAATGCTCTAAATGACGATGTTTTTACTTGAAATTTGGAAGAAATGTTTAGTAGTTTATAGAATGAAACAAAAATGTTCATTTTACTCAAACACATACATATAAATATTAAATCCAGAGAAACTGCTAATTTTGTAGTGGACAATTTTTTTCCAGAGCTGTATATAACTGCAACTGACAACTGTTTTTACCAACAATAATTGTGCAACTCAGTTACTTAATTGTATTTTTATTTATTTTAAAAGTTGCATTGAGAATCTAAACGGAAACATCAAATCTTTCATGTCTTGTTTTCATGTTTTACAGAACACCATGAAATAAAGTACAGGGAATATCTGAAGGAAAATGAAAGCAAAGTAATTTATAAACATAGTGGGTGGCAGGGAGAGGATACATGTTTTAGTATTTTTATTAGAAATACAGTGAGTGCAAGGTGTGTGTGTATGAATAGGCCTAGTGTGTGACTTTACAAAGTCAGCAGTACTTACCTTATGGCTGGGCTGGCTGCCCAGTCTCAGAGTGAAGAGAGGAAAGAGGAATTCCTGCACTCACACCATGACCTTCGACCCAGGATATCCTTCCTTAGGGCACTCCCTCTTGTCCTCAACATAGGCCAAAAAGGATATCATTTATGTACTTAACAACATCTAATCATTAATTATACGGCTTTAAATTAATGCTTCATGACACCATGACCATTAAAGTCCTTTAATGACAAAAATCTATGGGTCAGAGATTCAGGATAATTACTGTGGACAAACCACTAAAACAATACTGTTAGTGACAGGCAGAAACATTGTATCTTTATATTTCATCTTTTTTTTCCTTAAATTATTACTATTAGTCACCCTTTACATCTGTCTGTTGGTTTTGCAAATATTTAACCAATGAAAAGTATGAAAAGTATTGTGACTAAACCTTGTAACTTCATTGGATCCTGTCTGTCAAACCTTATAACTCCGCCTCGCCTCAATCTTGACCGAAGTGCCACACACATTTTGGACCGTCTCTGCTTGTTTCTTTACTTAAACTATATATATATATATACACTCACCTAAAGGATTATTAGGAACACCTGTTCAATTTCTCATTAATGCACTTATCTAATCAACCAATCACATGGCAGTTGCTTCAATGCATTTAGGGGTGTGGTCCTGGTCAAGACAATCTCCTGAACTCCAAACTGAATGTCAGAATGGGAAAGAAAGGTGATTTAAGCAATTTTGAGCGTGGTATGGTTGTTGGTGCCAGACGGGCCGGTCTGAGTATTTCACAATCTGCTCAGTTACTGGGATTTTCACGCACAACCATTTCTAGAGTTTACAAAGAATGGTGTGAAAAGGGAAAAACATCCAGTATGCGGCAGTCCTGTGGGTGAAAATGCTTTGTTGATGCTAGAGGTCAGAGGAGAAGGGGCCAACTGATTCAAGCTGATAGAAGAGCAACTTTGACTGAAATAACCACTCGTTACAACCGAGGTATGCAGCAAAGCATTTGTGAAGCCACAACACGCACAACCTTGAGGCGGATGGGCTACAACAGCAGAAGACCCCACCGGGTACCACTCATCTCCACTACAAATAGGAAAAAGAGGCTACAATTTGCACGAGCTCACCAAAATTGGACAGTTGAAGACTGGAAAAATGTTGCCTGGTCTGATGAGTCTCAATTTCTGTTGAGACATTCAGATGGTAGAGTCAGAATTTGGCGTAAACAGAATGAGAACATGGATCCATCATGCCTTGTTACCACTGTGCAGGCTGGTGGTGGTGGTGTAATGGTGTGGGGGATGTTTTCTTGGCACACTTTAGGCCCCTTAGTGCCAATTGGGCATCGTTTAAATGCCACGGCCTACCTGATTGTTTCTGACCATGTCCATCCCTTTATGACCACCATGTACCCATCCTCTGATGGCTACTTCCAGCAGGATAATGCACCATGTCACAAAGCTTAAATCATTTCAAATTGGTTTCTTGAACATGACAATGAGTTCACTGTACTAAAATGGCCCCCACAGTCACCAGATCTCAACCCAATAGAGCATCTTTGGGATGTGGTGGAACGGGAGCTTCGTGCCCTGGATGTGCATCCCACAAATCTCCATCAACTGCAAGATGCTATCCTATCAATATGGGCCAACATTTCTAAAGAATGCTTTCAGCACCTTGTTGAATCAATGCCACGTAGAATTAAGGCAGTTCTGAAGGCGAAAGGGGGTCAAACACAGTATTAGTATGGTGTTCCTAATAATCCTTTAGGTGAGTGTATATATATAGAGAGAGAGAGAGGCAATTTTTTTTGAGGGGCAGAGAAGATTGTCTTAGTCTAGAATTTGACATATATAGCCAATGCTTTGTTAAATAGCCTGTGTAAAGCACTTCCTCTTTTATAACATCAGATTTTGGCCAAATGACAGAAAAAAACAATAAACGTTATAACCTGGAAGTTGATGAAAACGTAATACGATGCAATTACGGCCTCAGATGCGGCCGTTCTAATGATGAACAAAACACATGACTGACATTCGCTGGTAAAAAAAAAAACCCTCATTACTATATGTGAGATTGATTTTAGTAGAATGTTAATAATATAATGAATCTGACACATGTAAATGTCTGACCATATAAAGCCTCAATATCAACTTTGACAACACAGTGTTTAATCTTTTAAAAAATACAGTGTTTTTTTCCATTTCCTGAAAAGTAGCGCTTTTAGACACATACGAGGCTTCCGCCCGAACTATATATAACGAACTATAGTGAAAATATATTTCAATAGATACATTCATAATTTGAATGAATGACAGTAATATTCATGTTATGCACAGTTAAAAGCCTATAACAATGGTTCCCAACCCTGGTCCTGAAGTACCCCAAACACTGTACGTTTGTCTCTCTTATGCCCGGTACACATTGCACGATTTTGGGCTGTCCCAGAAAAAAGATGACCAATCGTGGCGATTTCTGTGGTCGTGGCTCCTAAACGACCTACTTCTACTAACTAGCCAATAAAAATGCAGCATGAAATGGCATATTGATCAATGTGACATGGAGCTAAAACTTAAAGGTACAATATGTAAGATTTTTGATTAAACCAGTAGAACCTGTGTACTTACATTATCCCAAACGTTTCCAACAATGTTTAAATCCAGAGAAAATATTTTAAGCAGTGTTATGGACCATGTCGTCAAAGACATCATATCCACACTACCCTTGATTTCCGTAGAAACCATGGAACCACCAAAGACGCTTTAATAGATTATGTGTTTTATTAGACAGGGGAGCAACTGTTTGGACATACATTTATCAACAGAAAACTAATCATTGTTATACAGCGCAACACGGTTAGTGTTTGAATCGCTTGTTTTCGTGATTAACCGCGAGTAACATTTTTACCATGCCTCAGAGACAACACTATTTTGTCAAGTGGCTAACATAGCATAATCAGAGAGAGCTTTCTCCATCATACATTTTAAAATGAATTGCATGTCATTTAGCAATTCATTTAGTCATCCTGTTTTTATTAATATGATATTCTAATATCGATCTAGATTTCTGCAAAATGCAACAAGTCTTCCATACCAGCCACCGAGCGAACGCACAGAGTAAGATTATAACATAACTTTCAACACACTCAAATGTATTTAGTATGATTGTTTTAACCGTATGATTGTTTTAAGCACTACGTTACCCCACATACGCAACGAAAAGAGTGGAAGTGGCCAACTGCAGCATAAGCATAATAAAAGCTCAGAGACCGGTGTTTCGCGCAGATCTCTCTCATTCGCATTCGCTCCCAAGGGCTCTCGGCGCGTCCTGCTTCATACCACTGTAACATTAATAAAACATTAATACATTCGCTTATTCATAAACATGATTTCTTCCCGAGTCCGTCGGATTCCTTTCCATCAGCTATGGAGGTGAAAAGTCAAGACTACAACTTACACAATTCCACACTCATTCACGGCATCATCAAGATATGCCTTTGTTTTGAATAAGCAACCTCTAGCGGCGAAACTTACATACTATGCCTTTAAAACTACTTACCTCAAGCTCCATTTATGTAAGTGTAAGTTAGTACACACACTCCTAGGGCCCCATTTTAACGATCTGAGCGCATGGTCTAAAAAACATAGCACAGGTGCACTTAGGGCGTGTCCGAATCCACTTTTGCTAGTTTAACGACAGAAAAAATGGTCGGTGCGCCAGGCACATGGTCTAAAAGGGTCTTAATGAGTCATGGTTGTGTTTTGGGTGTAACGTGCAATAAACCAACTCCCATTCTCATCTCTCATTCCCTTTAAAAGTTACTTGCCACTAGCAAAATTTGCAAGTGGAAAGACTGAACGCTTCTCTGGAGAGGAATACTTTTATTTTTCATATTCAAACTGCGCGTCCCTGTGTGAGTAATAAGCAGAGTGTATGCTCGTTGGGCACCCGCCTATAGGTGCACATTACTAACGTGCCCTTTTAATAACACAAAAAATACTGCACAGTCGTTTTCAGTTTCTTAAAATAGGACATGAAAATGACAACTGCGTCAGGCTGAAACTAGCAAAAAACACTTGCGCGACGCCTGCCATCACATTGCGCCAGGTGTATGATAGGACCCCTAATGTGTGTGCACTAACTTGGATGGGTTAAATGCAGAGGACAAATTCCCAGTATGGGTTCCCATATTTGGCCTTCACACGTGACTTTCACTATTTGCTAAATTTGCATACCAAGTTGGCCTCTTTTCCCAAGCCATGATGCATCCATATTCTCCTCTTTTGCTTCCTCTTTTTTCAGTGCAAAAAAAAAGCCAAAGTGTGATTAATCTCGTTCTATTTGTTTACCACTAGCACATGCTGATGACGTCTTATTCTTCTATACTAACTTGCCTCGTAGCCTATGATTCAATAGGTGTCATCATCATACAGTCTACATACATGTTGTACCCAAGTTTATTAGATCCATATCATACAGTGTGATTTGTAATGATCTTATAGGATTGCCGGAATCGCAATCGTCTGTAGCAGGCATTATGAGACACACATCTGAGGTCTTGCAGTCTTTACTAATGAGAGCTGATGAGTTGAATCAGGTGTGTTTGATTGGGGGAAACATCTGAAGCCACGTTCAGATTGTCGGTCCAAATCCCATTTGGATGCATATCTGATTTAAATTTAATCTAGCAAGTGTGAACGGCAAAAATTCACATGAAATGCGATTTTTACAAATCCATTTCGAGCTACATTCATATGCAGTTTGAAATCCTATTCAAATCGCATTTCTGGAAATCCGTTTCAGTCTAACTGCTCTAATCGGATTTCATGTGGTTTATGTCACTTTCTCATGCCACAACGTAAAACATAATCATCAGACGTTGTTATAGGAAACATGCTGAAAGTCTTTGCAGAAACAAGGTTGTGTTGTCGCAAAGTGCCGGACGAACAGAATATGACGGAGACATGTTTTGAAACCGGCAGAGACGACAGCACGGAATGAAGCCGCGCATACCAGCCTCCCATGTTTCTGCCGCTAGCCCAGAATACGCAGTATTTCAGCGTGGCGGCTACACATTGTCAAATAAGACTACATCTGTATTGTAAACTTCTCCATGTTGCGGTGGTTGTTGTTGTTTTTGACGTATACCTATGGGACACACAAATTGGATCTGAACAGTTGCGGTACACAGTCAATAATTTTAGATCAGATCAGATCTGATACACAAATAATCAGATTTGGATTGACAGTGTGAACTGCCTAAAATGTGCAGTGCTGTTTCAGGACCAGAGTTGGGAACCACTGGCCTATAATATGCAATACCCAGTCCTTTTAGTACTGTAAGAAATTATTCTACAGTACTACTAATTGCATATGCTAGTACACTTAGAACTTGCTGGCCTCCGGGGGTGTGTCAGCTTAAATGCTAATGCCATAAAACTTGGATTACGTTATTAATAATCATTATATGTCTCATGAACCTTTAATAATAAAACTATAATTATATGGGAACAATGAAGCAATTATAAAGGGTCCAAAAGAAAAGTACAAGAAATATGAGATCAATTGAGCTACATTCAATGTAATTTGCCACAATGGTTTTTCATTTGGACAAGTTGAAAAAGCCATTATTACTTATTTTAATATTAGGAGCGGGTACATGGCTGTATGTCAATTGCCACAGTACTTTCTAACCTTTTCACAACTAACAATATATTTGGGTAGCCACATTTCACTGATGTAGAATGAATTTCTTTGACCTCATTCTGCAAAGAGCAGCGGTTCAAACTTGAAAGCTTCACCTCGTTTATTAGGTTCATCTCAGGTTCCATGGTTATTTGTGAGCAATTCAAAAGCCTCCAATAACCCAATCAGGATTAGTTGGCCTTTGTAAATTTGCACTCCGAAAACAAGCCAGCATTCATATCCTGAGGCTCATTTCTGCTGCTGCTGAAATGAGGGATATTGTGTCAGGGGGCATATCATGGCATTTTATCAAAACGAGTGCCATACACAAAGTGGTGCTAACATCTGGAATCCACTCAAAGGAGAGGAACATTTCTACGACATGTTTTAGTGTCAAGATAGTAAGTGCTTTGGAAAACCATTTGAAATCATCAAATTGGGTCTTTCAAATGTACAGACTGTGATGCTCAAGATTCTGTATATAAAAATGGTTTTGCACTTTGTTAAAAAAATAGGCTTTTATTCAAAATATTGATATTGGAGCCATGGAGTAATGGGTACTACATATGCGCCTTATATGTCATATCTCATTCTCCCTTCACTGTCCTTTCAAATAAAGTCAAAAGGCTGCGAAGAAATAAATTAAGGCTGTTAATTTAATGTACTTAATTGTAAATTGTAAAAAAAAAAGATTTAAAAAAAATCAATTAAAGGGATTGTTCACCCAAAAGTGAAAATTACCCTATGATTTACTTACCCTCAAGCCCTCCTAGGTGTATATGACTTTATTCTTTCAGACGAATACAATGCCACAATAGTTTTAAATATGGAATTTTTTCTCACACAAACGCATCACTTCGCTTCAGAAGGCCTTTATTAACTCCCTGGAGCCATATGATGGATGGATGCACTTTTTGGGGCTCATTTTTGGGTGAACTATCCCTTTAATGTCCCTGACTCGTGCATGCATTCCATATTAAAGAATTTTCCTTCCATCAGATTAATTCGATTAATTAATCAGCCTATCATGTTATTCATTTGATTAACATTTTTAATTGATCCACAGCCCTAAAGAAATATGCTTCAGAATAATTCAGAGCCTCCGTTCATGATATAATCAGGTTATATTTAAACCAGCTGTGCTGTTTTGGTCTGCTGATTAAAAAGGTTGCAACTAATAATGAAATACTGTACAATAGACGATGGAACAAAACATTCAGACGTGTAAACTGGAGGAAGCATCAGTATGCTGGACAGTTTAAGACGAGTGAATGTGGATGTGTGTTTAAATAAACATAAAACGTTTTCCTTCTGACCCGCAGAGAGCTGAGAGGGCAACTGAGGTGTTATCGGACCAGGAAGACCGTGCTTCCTCCCAGAGAATTCCTGGAAGAGAGCACAAGCTTACACAAAGACCGGAAGAAGGAATTTGACGGAGAGAGAGGGGAGGTGAAGGAGGGGAGGATGTCTCAGAAGCGCTTTGCACTATATAGAAGTATAGGTCAGTAAGAGCCAAAGAGATGGTGTTCTCTGTTTGACTGGCATTAACACACACTCATACGCACACAGGTCATTTCTTGCTCTGGCCCTGCCCATGTTCCTGTCGTTTTTGCTTTTGTTGTGAGTGTTCAAAGAGCACTCGAAAGAGAGCCAGCTCACCTCTGCAGTCTGCAGTCAACTCAACATACAGATTTGCAATGTACAACACATGACTAAACACATGTGTTTATATAATATAAAACAAATCTAGGTAACACTTTAGTATGGGGAACACATATTCACTATTAACTATGACTTTTACCGCAATAAACTCCTAATTTGCTGCTTGTAGTTTTTGTAGCATTTACGTTTAGGTATGGGGGATTAAGGGATGTAGAATAAGGCATAAATTTGTGCTTTATAGCTATTAAAAAACAGCCAATATATAGTAATATGCAAGCTAATAAGCAGCTAGTTAATAGTGAGAATTGGACCCTAAAATAAAGTGTTACCCAAATCTAAAGTTCAAGCTCGAAAGTTTGATCGGACGAGTCAATTTGATCAGTATCGGATCAGTACCATTGATATACACTCACCTAAAGGATTATTAGGAACACCTGTTCAATTTCTCATTAATGCAATTATCTAATCAACCAATCACATGGCAGTTGCTTCAATGCATTTAGGGGTGTGGTCCTGGTCAAGACAATCTCCTGAACTCCAAACTGAATGTCAGAATGGGAAAGAAAGGTGATAAGCAATTTTGAGCGTGGCATGGTTGTTGGTGCCAGACGGGCCAGTCTGAGTATTTCACAATCTGCTCAGTTACTGGGATTTTCACGCACAACCATTTCTAGAGTTTACAAAGAATGGTGTGAAAAGGGAAAAACATCCAGTATGCTGCAGTCCTGTGGGCGAAAATGCCTTGTTGATGCTAGAGGTCAAAGGAGAATGGGCCGACTGATTCAAGCTGATAGAAGAGCAACTTTGACTGAAATAACCACTCGTTACAACCGAGGTATGCAGCAAAGCATTTGTGAAGCCACAACACGCACAACCTTGAGGCGGATGGGCTACAACAGCAGAAGACCCCACCGGGTACCACTCATCTCCACTACAAATAGGAAAAAGAGGCTACAATTTGCATGAGCTCACCAAAATTGGACAGTTGAAGACTGGAAAAATGTTGCCTGGTCTGATGAGTCTCGATTTCTGTTGAGACATTCAGATGGTAGAGTCAGAATTTGGCGTAAACAGAATGAGAACATGGATCCATCATGCCTTGTTACCACTGTGCAGGCTGGTGGTGGTGGTGTAATGGTGTGGGGGATGTTTTCTTGGCACACTTTAGGCCCCTTAGTGCCAATTGGGCATCGTTTAAATGCCACGGCCTACCTGAGCATTGTTTCTGACCATGTCCATCCCTTTATGACCACCATGTACCCATCCTCTGATGGCTACTTCCAGCAGGATAATGCACCATGTCACAAAGCTCGAATCATTTCAAATTGGTTTCTTGAACATGACAATGAGTTCACTGTACTAAAATGGCCCCCACAGTCACCAGATCTCAACCCAATAGAGCATCTTTGGGATGTGGTGGAACGGGAGCTTCGTGCCCTGGATGTGCATCCCACAAATCTCCATCAACTGCAAGATGCTATCCTACCAATATGGGCCAACATTTCTAAAGAATGCTTTCAGCACCTTGTTGAATCAATGCCACGTAGAATTAAGGCAGTTCTGAAGGTGAAAGGGGGTCAAACACAGTATTAGTATGGTGTTCCTAATAATCCTTTAGGTGAGTGTATATCAAAATACCATGGTATTACCACCACCACAGTCTTTTTTTATAGAGATGTCCACTCACATCTTATTGGTTTAACACAAACAAACACAATTTACAAACAATTATACACAAAAGGCATACACATATTGCTCACCATTTGGCTAACACTCCACACAAACATTACTTTCCATTAGAGTGCTGTTCAAATGGTTCTGCTCAACGTGGAATCGCTTTTTGCTCAGACCAGAAACCTTGCAGTTCCATGAAATATTGATAGTAGATCAATATGATACATCAGTATGAGATGGGAACGAACGGAAGAAAGAAGTCCGGCGGAAAGTCCCATTTTTCGCTCTGGCAAGAGTTTAGGAGGAAGAGTATACTGAATGAGACAATTGTTACTGGACAAAAAAAAAGAGCACGAGGAAGTGTCAAGATGGATGACTCTTGTAGGATTTAAAAATGTGTGCATATTTTTTTCTTCTGTCCATCAACTAGCAAGACAACAAACACGGGAAGTTGTTACTCCCATACAGGGTAGAATTAGGTCAGTGTCATACACAGTCATCCAGAAAAAGAGCTTATCGTAGTACACCACATACAAATGCTAATGTATATCAGCTCATAACAGATCTGATCAAGAGAGAGCACGGGAAAGAAGTCTTGTGATTGACTGTGTGTGTGTGTCTCTATGTTAAGAGAGCATGTTATGAAGGGAACTGAGAAAGAGAGAGCGGGAGAGAGATATATCCCACAGCTGTGTGGGATCATGTTATGGTTGACTGGTTTAAAGCCCGTTTTAACTGCTGTGCCAAAACACCCATGTCTGAGATCACCATGACTATGACTGGACAGCACACCAGCCTCATCAGCTCTCAGAGATTAGTACTGATGGAGATCAATCCATCCATCCAGAAAGAGAGAGAGAGAGCAATAACATAGGTTTGGTATGGAAGTTTTAAATAAAATGGTAACACTTGCATTAGTTTACATTAGTTAACATTAACTAATAATAAACTGCACTTCTACAGCATGTATTCATCTTTGTTAATGTTAATTTCAACATTTACTAATACATTATTAAAATCAAGTTGTATTTGTTAACATTAGTTAATGCACTGTGAAGTAACATGAACAAAACATGAACAGCTGTATTTTTATTAACTAATGTTAACAAAGATGAACAAATGCAGTAACAAGTGTATTGCTCATGGTTAGTTCATGTTAGTTAATAATACATTAACTAATGTTAACAAATGAAACCTTATTGTAAAGTGTTACCAATAAAACATTTAAAAAAATGGATTGAACAAAATCCAAACAAGCAAAAATGAAATAATACATCAATATGTCATTATGTAAATATAAACACACTATTCATAAAACAAAATACCCAGATTACATACTACTTTTTATAGAGATTCAGGAGCATGTATCTGATGGACACCTTATATCCTATGAGGCCATGAGGGGAAGAGTCGTCACGGCTGATGTCGTAGGTCACATGACTGTAGGTCACATGACTATGTCAACTTGGTAAGTGAAAATACCCGTATTTATGGGTAATACATAATTTATGGGCATTTTGGCTAATCATGAAATAAACCTACGCCACTGTTCAAAAGTTTGGAGTCATGTATACATATATATATTATTATTGCCAAAAGTATTCGGACACACCTCCAAATCATTGAATTCAGGTGTTCCACTCACTTCCATGGCCACAGGTGTATAAAATCAAGCACCTAGGCATGCAGACTGCTTCAAACATTTGTGAAAGAATGGGTCGCTCTCAGGAGCTCAGTGAATTCAAGCATGGTATCGTGATGGGTTGGACCCTCAAGTCCATTCGGGAAATTTCCTCACTACTAAATATTCTACGGTCAACTCTTAGTGGTATTATAACAAAGTGGAAGCAACTGGGAACAGAGCGGAAACTGCGAGCCAGGCCTTCTCATCCAACATCGGTGCCTGACCTCACAAATACTCTAGAAGAATGGTCAAAAATTCCCATAAACGCACTCCTAAACCTTGTGGAAAGCCTTCCCAGAAGAGTTGAAGCTGTCATTGCAGCAAAGGGTGGGCCAACTTTATATTAATCCCTACGGATTAAGAATGGGGTGCCATTAAAGTTCATGTGCATGTAAAAGCAGGCGTCCTTAAACTTTTGGCAATATAGTGTGTATATATATATTTAATACTTTTATTTAGCAAGGATGCATTACATTGATCCGTAAATGCATGTATAATATTACAAAATATTTCTATTTCAAATAAATGCTGTTCTTTTTAACTTTCTTTTTATTAAAGAATCCTGAAAAAAATATTTCCACATTGTTGTCAACATTGATAATAATAATATTTTTTTGAGCAGCAAATCAGTATATTAGAATGATTTCTGAAGGATCATGTGACACTGAAGACTGGAGTAATGATGCTGAAAATTCAGCTTTGCCATCTCAAATATAAATTAGATTTAAAATATTAGGATAGAAAACTGTATTGAAGTAGAAAAATGTGAAATAGAAGTATTTCACTTTTGGACCCCACTGTATATTACATTCACAACTAGAATATTGGTAGAATATTGGTAGTGATTATTCAGCAGTCTCTTAACTTCCAAATCTTTCAATTCATGAGAGAAAGTGAGAGTGAGAGAGAAAGAGGTGGAGATAAATATTTAGAGGAAAAAGGGAGAGGGGCAGGTTAGCAGGTATTGCCAAAAAAAAAACCTTGAAAATGTATTCATCTAATCTACATTTGAATCAATTGCCCTTGCCCCAGAATAAAGGCACTTTCATCCTTCATAGCCCTCCAAAACACACACTGAAACACACCAAAACTCTCTCTCTCTCTCTCTCTCTCTTTTCTTCAAATGTTCAGTCAGAGAGTGTGAGGTGAATAAAAGATATAAAACATACTGGAACCTCTCTCTCTCCCTCCATTTGTAGGATGGATTGTTTCCGCAGTCGTTTCCGGCTTTGTCTTATTTTAAGTTCTCGTCAGGGTCGAGAAGAGGAAATGGTGCCAGCTGTCCACTTTGTCAACTCCCCCCCCTCCACAGACCCACAACACAATACACACACACACACCACACATATATACACACACATAAATATATGTAGACATGTGCAAAGGACCACACTAGGGCAGAAGGGTGGAGGTTTCTGGATTTAATGATGGACAGTTTTCACACAGTGGAAAAATGAGCACATCGCCTGAGGAAAAAGTCCAACTGCTAATGTTTTGCTTTTCTATTACTGGGCTGGAACAACCCTACCAGTCCGCATGACTACCGGACCAACAGCTCCATCAAAGAGAAGAGAGAAAATCCAGAAGTTTCTATGTAATAAATGTTCTCTAACTCTTCATAACTACTATAGACCACAACATCACTATACGATACACACAAAGACACAAATACACACGTACAAAGTGAGTGAGCGTATGCTGACACAGGCATAACAGCACTAAACAGTAAATTAGCTGACACACAGCACCAAGATCAAAGCTGAGAAGAAAGGAGCAAACAAGACTGCCTAAGCTCATTAAAAAAGCCTCTTTATTAGCGTCAAATTGAGAACTTTTTGCCTTTGCTATAGGGATAAAGGGAAGAAAATAGAGAAGGAGAAAGAGGGACGAGGGGAAAGAGTAAGGGAGGATCGCTAGCTGCTAATCACATTATTAAAATGACTTTGAGTCCTGAATTTGACACAGCAATTGTTTTGTGATGGAGGGAGAAAATTAGCGGGATAAAAGGAGAGCTAACAGCTCACGCAGTGTGACTGATCCTGCAAGTTAAAGCAATCGGGATTAGAGACACACTGGAGATGGCTGGCTAAGTTAGAAAGTGATGGAGGGATAAGAAGAAAATCAGAAGACAGACAAGACAAATAAATACAAGAGAAGAAAAGAGGGAGAAGAGAGCATAAACTGGAAAAAGGATAGTGCTCTGTCTCTTGACTTTCAGAAGACACTTTTAATGCTATTTCATAGCTCAGAAGACTTGATGAAGGGATAGTTCCTTAAACTTCTGTCATTATTTACTTATGCCAGGCTATTGGTATTTTTTTCTGCAGAACTCAAAAGATTTGTCAAGAAAAAATTTTTATTCTTTCCATAAAATAGGTAGTGACCACATCTGTCAAGCTTCAAACGGGAAAGAAACAGTAAAAGCAAAGCATCATAAAATATATATGCACAATATTCAGTGTCTTCTGATTCAACGGGATTTTTATTTGTAATGTAGAATGAGATTTTAGAGCTGAATAATGGCATTCAGTAAATAATAACGACTAAAACCTGCTCCGTCCGTCACATTAGCTATTGTATGGCATTCACAAGACTTGGTATAGATAGGGCACAACTCATATGGACTACTTTGATTATGCGTTTTGTATATTTTAGAGCTTCACAGGTGTTGTCAGGTCACTATGAATTGTTGTTGCATGAAATCTTTAAATCCAAGGTCAAAAACAATTTAATTTTCTCATAATATACAGTGCAGAATCACCTCTTTTCTCACAGTGTCTGAAATGGTTTGATAAAGGATTCAGTCACTTTAAAACCCTCCTTTCCGAGAGCCTACTCTGCTCTTATTGGTAAGTTGGCCCAGTCTAATGTGATTGGGCTACTGCTCACAAAGTGTGTCAAAAACAAAAAAGGTCATTACCATATTTGAATTTCAGCTCCAGTGGCTTCCTCAATACTTGATACACAGTGATACAAACAGTAATGGCGACAGTTTTACTGTATCAATTCCTCATCCTTTGGAAGTGCATGCAAATTGGATTTGTTTTTGCAAAAACCAAAAGTAGATTGGTGGGCATTATGCAAATTTGTATGTGCAGGATGTAAGACTGAAATTGCTGACGACTCGTTTGGCAGTTCAAAACTGGTTCTTTCTTTTGGGAGACAATAACTCCATTTATCGTATACTTTAATCTTTGAAACTTCACAGACCTTTCACATTTCTAAAGAGCTATATTATACACTACATGAAAGGTAATATGCGAAAAAAGCATTATATGGCACTTTAAAAATAGTCTCAAATGTTTTGCCTAAATTTACTGAAAAAAATAGAGAAACAGAAGGAGACAATTGTTAATAAAACAGGCATGCTGTAAGAATACAGAACTAAGATGATTGGGGAGAAGCATCGTCCAGATCATTTTAACTATTAGAAGTTTGGAAACATAAAATGTTTTTTTAAAGAAGTCTCTTATGCTCACCAAGGCTGCATTTATTTAAATACAGTAAAAACAGTAATATTGTGAAATATCATTACAAAATAAAAGAAATGCAATTTATTCCTATGATGCAAAGCTGAATTTTCAGCATCATCACTCCAGTCTTCAGTGTCACATGATCCTTCAGAAATCATTCTAATATGATGACTTGGTGCTTAAGAAACATTTCTTAATATTATTATCAATGTTAAAAAAAATTGTGGAAATGGTAATACTTTTTTCAGGATACTTTGATGAATAGAAAGTCCAATTAACAGCATTTATTTGCATTTATTAAATGCATTTATTACATTTATTAAATGCATTTATTACATTTATTAAAGAATTTATTAAATAGAAATATTTTGTAATATCATAAATGTCTTTACTGTCACTTGATGAATAAAAGTATTCATTTTAATCTTTATTTAATATCACTACAAATGTTTGAATGGGTATCATTGTTTTCACAAAACTTTTAGCAGCAAAAACTGATATTTTACATTGAAATAATATTTAACAATATTACTTTTTACTTTCTTTTTTTTTACTGTATATTTAAATAAATAAATGCAGCCTTGGTGAGCATAAGAGACTTCTTTCAAAAACATTAAAGGGGAGTCTAATGCTATTTCATGCATTCTGACTTATTTATACTGTTAAAGTGTTGGGTTCTCATGCTAAACGTCCAAAGTTTCCAAGCATGACGAATGTTTTATAAACAAGGCCTAGTTCGGCGCTGGATTTGCAGATCGTTTGAAACTGAAAGATGGAGCGGTCCCAGCGATAAAAGATTCCAGGCATGAGTCGGAACCACAGGCGGTAAGTAAAACTGCATCACGAACGTACAGTGAATCAAAAGTTATCCAGGGATAATGCGATGATGTATTGTCTGTGTGTGTGCACTCTTGTCCCCCCAGGAGCTTGATTGTTTTCGGAAAGAAGCGGTACAGCATATCTGTCTTTTATAAATCTGATAAAACTAAAGACTCTTCGAAGATATGAAGGGTGCAATACTACTCTATAGGTACTCAAGATTAACATGAGATTGGCAGAAACTGTGTGTTATGTCCCTTTTGACAGGTATTGTATATATTAAGAAATGTTCAAACTCCTATTGAAATCAAATTGCAAACTTAATCTTGGCAAATCATTGTCATGATTCCGTGTTAACTTGTGTTACCTTCTGTTTTACGCCATGTTTTGTAGTCCGTTGTAGTTTTTCTGGGAACAATCAAAGAACTAAATCAACAAAAAAAACTACAAAGGACTACAAAACATGGCATAAAACAGGAAGTAACACAAGTCCACACAAGATCAGAGGTAAACAAGACCGGAATAATGACAATGATACTGCTATTGTAGAATCTTTTTCTGGCTTGTTCACTAGAGGATTGGAACAGCATTATTTTCTTTTCCTTTTATCTTCTTCATTTTCTGTAAAGCTTCTTTGGAACAAAGTTTATTATAAAAAGCACTTTTTTATTTTATTTAAACTCCAGAAGAGACATTATTTCAGTCTTATTCTCAGGAGAAGCTGAGAATCAGAAGACTTCACATGACTCAACACACCTCTCAACAGTAGCATCATGCTTTACTTTGACCATCATATGAAACATGTTGCAGAGAACATCACAGAGGTTGCTAAAGTAGCAGGAAAGCAGGAAATGTACACAGTACATAGTAAAAGCAAACTAAACACTGAAGGAAATGTATGTATGGCCTTTTGGCATGCATCATTATTTTCCGAATGTCATGGCATGTTTTTGACATTGTGTTCTACTAGTCCAATCAATGCAGACAAATGCAGTCTATCTTGTTTTGAGTTATCACTGACTGCATTTGACAAGGTCAACAGCGAATGGGTTCAAAGTTAAAGTCATTTGACCTTTGAGTTAACAAGCCCTGCGCACAAAGCGGCACCTTGAGTCAGAAGTGTTACTTGTAGAATTTTGAAAACTTTCAAAAGAACTTTCAAAACACCCTTTCACATGTCAGTCCAATCATGCCTGAGTGTAAATAATTCACTGTACTTTAAACTGAAATTTCAGATATCATCTGACACACACACACCAAAACAAAACTGCCATAGACTCATTTCATTTTCAAGTAAGTTACTGTATTAACAAAAAATGCACATTTATTATGTTATAAATTATGTTGGGACACTATAGAGCACAAAGTTAGCCTCAAAAAATAAAATAAAAAAATTAATAATACAGTATATATAAAATGATATCCATGACATCCCTCTGTTTGTCTTGTCCTTTCATTTTCTAAAAAATATTCCACTGTTTTCCTGACTAGTCTTCTCCATCATGGTTATAAAAGAATGATTGAGCAAATATTTCTCACGAGAGAGGACAGAGAAACAATGGGGAAAAGCACTGTCAGGAATCCCCAGGTGACACAACCTGCCCGAAGAGAAGAAAACCAAAAAGAGGCACAGAGGTATTTGACAATGCTGTGCATGAGTGTGTGTGTGTGTCAGATGAAAGACAGCTCAGTGAAACTGAAGCCACTGGTGTATGAGACACCATGCGGAAGCCTGCTCACTGCGTTATAAGCCAATTATATTGAGGTTTTCATTTCACAATACTACACACTGTAGAAGCCCCATCTGGCTGAAAGTAGTGTGTGTTTACATAGACCCACAATTGGCCACAAAAATAATTCATAATTTCAGGAAAAAATAATGTAGAAGCATCTATGTACTAAATTAAAGTTCTTTCACATAGGCCATGGAAGCAATAAGCAGTCACAAGTCCATAAAATGAAGGCTTACAAAAACAACATCAATGTGGGTTATGCTTCCGGTTCACGTCTTTTGTATGTGCTTCGTTAGAACTGTTATAATCAATATGCCTTCAAAGTGGCAAGCAAAAATTTGCATAATCTGTGTAAATCGAATATGCTGATTGATATTTTTTTTTAACATTTCTTCTTCTAACTAACATTTAGAAATTTCTAACAAATAAAACAGCAACAATAAAAATAATTTTTACCTCAAATACAACACTATGTACATCAGTTTTCAACGCGCCATCACTTCCGGTAGATGAGGTCAAAATACACGATATGGCGTAGAGATACACGCGAGAGATCACTTCCGCCGTATGTATCCGATAGAGATAAGCCATATTGTGTAGATTTGACCGGAAGTGATGGCGGGCAGTGAAGGCTGATGTACATAGATCGCATTCGAGGTAAAAAAATGATATAAATACTGTTCGGTTTCTCGCACAAACCGATCGCTTCGTGTCTTAAGACATCAATGTGTCACCACGAGCTGCAGGGTTTAATATGGATTCGTATGTGTATGTTTTTTTTACTCTCATACTCTCAACTGTTCCCATTGACATTGATTTCGCGGATTCATGGGAGTTGTCGTCTTCACCTCAGTGGATAAAAATCCGATGGGACTCGGGCAGAAATCATGGATTCATGGATGAGCTAATGTATTAAAGATTCATTAACATTACTGTAGTATGAAGCAGAACCAGGCCACTGGAGTGATTGCTAATGAGAGACGAGCGTGACACACGGCTCGAGAGCAGTGGAGCTTTTATTATGCCACAGCCGACCACTTCTGCTTCTTCCGCTAATGCGTATGTGGGGTAAAGCAGTGCTGTTTCATCATATTAGATACATTTTAGTGTGTTGAAAGTTATGTTATAACGTTACTCTGTTCGCTCGGCGGCTACCATGAGACACTTGTTGCAAACTGCAGTAAGCTAGATTGTTATTAGGCATGGTAAAACATGGTACTCGCAGTAAATCAAGAAAACAAGATTTAAACATTCAGACTAACTGTGTTGAGCTATATAACAATGATTAGTTTTCTGTCAATTAATGTATCCAAATGCTCATCTGTCTAATAAAACACCTAATATATTAAAGCGTCTTTGGTGTTTCCATGGTTTCTACAAAATAAAACCAGAAATCGAGGGTAACGCGGGTATTATGTCATTGATAGGTGACACATGATTTTGGAAACATTTGGGATAATGTAAATACACAAGTCAACAATATATATTTTACAATTTACAACAATAACAATATTGTTCTAGTGGTTTTTGGATATTTTAATCCAAAAATCTTACATATTGTGCCTTTAACCATTATTGTGATACATGTCAGAGACATCTCTCATCTGTTTATTGACTGTTTCTTAATATGACAACATGCAATTAAAGGTACATATTCACAATTACAACAATGTTTTGTTGTTATAGGCTAAATAGGTAAAATATTAATATAAATAATGTCTTCTAAAAACATATATGGACACTGTTTAATATGGGCATGAGTGAGATCTAAATTTAAGGTTGAATTGACTCTAGGGAAACTTTGTGTGGGACTGTAGTCAACAGACAGGCAGAAAAACATAAAAAAAAATAATAATAATAATAAAAAAAATATATATATTTTTTAAAAATATATATATATATATATATATATGTATATATGGCATCAGAATCATCAGTGATCAGTAATTTATACTAAATAAAATTATGAATAAAACATCCTATAGCTTATATAATTTAAATTATCATAGTTATATACACTACAATGTACCTTTACACACAATTCTATAATGTCAACTTTATTTTTTTTTTTAAACACAAAAAAAAAACAATTTGGTTCCTACATGTTTCAATTTTTTTTTTTTTTTACACGACACCACTGACCTATGACTGACCATCACAGTGGGATCAGACAAGACATCCGGAAGGGTTGGAACTTCAACCCCATTAAATGCCCATTGAATGAGGAAAGAGATAATTACTGCAACAAACAAATTTAAGGAGGCGTGCCACTTTCTATGAACTCACACACACAGATAAACGTACTCCACCATTCTCCTTCCTCATGTTCTTGCTTTGCGCACACACTCACACACACACACATTTAGACAGTGCTCATGAAGTCCCTGAGCATGTGGGACCCACTTTATATTAGGTGGCCTTAACTATGTACTAACATTTAATTTAATCACTTGATACAATGCACTTATTGTGTACATATATGTTTTTACATTGTATACATTTTAAAAATGACCTGCATGTAATTACATCTGTAATTAATTTCTGTAGTTACATTTATAATTACACTGTTGACACTCCCCTTACACCTACTCTTAAACTCCCACCACACCTGTCCCTAACTTTACCCGTATCCCACCTCAATATCAGCAAAAGTGTTTTGCAATACAATATGAACACAATAAATACATTGTACTTATTTTTTGATGTACGTACATAGTAGTTAAGGCCACCTAATATAAAGTGGGACCCGCATGTGCTGTGTGTACAACTTATCAGAGTTGTTTATCACTCCTAATTTTAGAGGTTCAGCTAAAGATTGCTAAATCACTAGAATTACAAAACACTATAGTTTCCTTGGCTTTACTGACTATGACTGCATACATATTTCGGAACATTTCATGAATTTCATGTCCATTTACAGTCGTCTATTTGTATTTTGAATTCAATTTATTTTGATTTAGGTCTTCAGGTCTGGATTTTGATATTCATAGGCCCCAAAATGTATTTTGTGCTATTGGACACACTTAAAATGTATGAATTTCATTGCATTAGATAGAAATGTTCTATCCAAGTGGCTTCTGCAAATAAATTATCAAGAGAAATGTCTTTTTGTGAAGTATTTTGCTTGACAATTGGCACTTTGTTTGATATTCTGTTATCTAAAATGTAATGATATTCATGTTATTTAAAGCAAAGACACTACAGCCAAAACCATTGTTTTTACATGCCCTGGTAGAGTTTGAGATTTGGGGCCGAATTGCTTCCATAACATTTCAGACAAGTGGAAAGAAAACATCCAAAATATACATTTAAGTGTTTAAATCATTTAAAATTAATACTAAATAAGAATTGTCCATTTTGATTTCATGGTGACTTTAAGGGACTTATCCGACTTAACACAGCACAGTTCTTTACAGTGTTAGTCTTCTTCAGGGAACAACACCTCTCACAGGGCTGGAAATGAGAATATCTGCTAAAGCAGTTTATAATGAACTACAGAGTCTATGCTTTAAATGAACCTCATGAGAGATAGAGTGAGAGGAACACAGCTAGAGATAATCATTCACAACAGATGTGATATGTGAACCCAAAGCTAATACAAAACAAACACAAGAATATTTCTGAAAGCAAACAGACACAAACAGAACATCAACAGAACAGCAAGTGTTCAACAAAGTCAAGGAATGCCACACTATCAAAAACACATGACCCACAGAGAAAATTAGGTCAGATATTTCAGACACTGTGATATTATAGGATTCTGCAGAGATTATTACTAGCGAGCTCCCTAGATCAATGTAGATGGACTTTATTGATCTTTACTCTAGGTCAATATGTGTGACGATTGGCTAAGGAAAAATGCAGATTTACCAATAAAAAATACACTGTTGAATAACCACGCTTCCAGCATCAAGTGTCCTCACTTAGAGTTAAAATGCTGTGCCATTGGACACAGTCATAGCCATACAGAACATGTGTAAACTCAGTGAACATCAAATATGTTCCGAATGGCAAATCCTATAGGGGAGACTGAAGATGCGGTAACATGGACTGAGTTGTAACACTGTTATTTTAACCACTTTAAAGTTCGATACAGAGATTAAATCTCTATCATACACAACACTCTAAAAAATGCTGGGTTAAAAACAACCCAAGTTGGGTTGAAAATGGACAAACCCAGCAATTGAGGTAGAAAAAACCCAACATTTCATTTTGCATTTGATTTGTAGTTGATTTGGGATCAAGTTAATGAATATTAAATGACAAAACTGGTATTATCAGCTGACACTCTTTATTACATTTTAAATACGTTATCATTCAAAAGTTTGGGACCTGTACAATTTTTTAATGAAAGAAGTCTCTTATGCTCACAGAGGCTGCATGTATTTGATTAAAAATACAGTAAAAACAGTAATTTTGTGACATATTATTATAATTTAAAATAACTGTTGTCTATTTGAATATAGTTTAAAATGTAATTTATTCCTGTGATCAAAGCTGAATTTTCAGCATCATTACTCCAGTCTTCAGTGTCACATGATCCTTCAGAAATCATTCTGATATGCTGATTTGCTGCTCAAGAAACATTTATTTGTATTATTTTTTTAAACAGTTGTGCTGCTTAATATTCTTAATACTAATATTTTTGTGATATTTTTTCTATAATTCTTTGATGAATAGAAAGTTCAAAATAACAGCATTTATCAGATTTTTTTAATGCACTTTTGATTCAATTTAATGCATCCTTTCTTCTAAAATAATATTTTAATAATTAAAAAATCATACTGACCGTAGCATTTTTAACAGTGATGTAATTTACTTCCCCATTTATAAATCGCATAAATGCAACAGATAAGCCATTTGACTAAGCACTCAATTATTATTATTAACTTATGTTTTATATTTTTCAATAACTTTCCTAACTTGTATGCTGCTTATTATTATTAAAATTCTTGAATTGGATTAAAAATGGATTTAAAAAAATGGGGGTGGAGTTCCGAGTATGATTGAGGTTTATATAACAATAATTTAAAAAAAAAATTTATTAAAAAAATATTTTAATAAAATATGTACTGTACTGTACAAAATTAAAACAAAAGTTGTCCAATAGTGTTACAACCCATCTCATCAGCTAATTTACTTGACACTAATTTAGTTTATGGTTGTATAACAGGCATTGTAGAGTTAAGGCTTGTATATTTATAAAAAAAATAAAAAAAAACTTTAATTTGTAGTAAATGCTGGAAAATTATATCTAAGACTGGGATAAACTGTATAAAAAATTAAATAAAATAAAAAATCCTGTCCTCTTTTTACTTAATAAAAAAAAACCCTTTTCTCAAAAAGTTGCCCAAAACTAAAACTAGTTGAAAACAAAGCAACATAGTTTTAACAAACCCCTTCACATTAGCTTAGAATACCTTTACTTTAATATTCACACTGATTAAAGAGCTGTTCTGTAATTTACCACAGAGGGGAGTTTAGAAAAGAACGAACATTTCCATTCATGTTATTCTTAGGCTGTACTCTAAGGGCTGAACTAAAACAGTGCGGGCTGGCTTCCTCCGGATGGACTTCATATGAGCGCGCACACACACACACACACACACACACACACACACACACACACACACACACACACACACACACACACCCTGGTTCAAAGCCTCTGACTCACTGCTCTTTTCTGCCAAGCTTACACTACAGCTATTGTGAAGAGTAAACTCTTGGGGGCAAGATCCTTCTCTCTCACACACACATAGACATGATTATCTCATTCTGCATCACATCATTATTCCTAATGCATACAGTATGAGCTTTTCCACAGCCAGAGCCACCGTGAAAGCCAGAAGTTTCGGGAGCACCTGCTGACAAACACACACTCATGCAGAGACGCTGAGAGGGGGAGGGGAACCTTTGGGATACTGGAAGAAAGGAAGTAAAGCACCCTGAGATTTAGTTACGAGCAACCTGAGAACTGTGGGGGATGTATGTGTGTGAGAGAGATTAAAGGAGAAAAAGGAGTGTCTGACAAATGGAGTGAATAAGGGAGGATAGGTAGGTGAGTAATAGAGAATGAAAAGAGAGCGAGGAGGAAGTGATTATGTTAAAGTGGACAAGAGAAATACATTTGTAAAAAAGAGACAGGAAGTTCAGTGTTAAAATAATAAGTTCTTTTAATAGTTCTTTGAAGCACCTTCTGGTCAAGAATCTATTTTCTGGCATTGGCTATGTGGTTTTTTGGAAGTTCATAATGGTACAATCTAGAAGTCAATCTGTAAACAGAGAAAAGGCGAAGCCCTCTAGGGTTCCAGTATGTTGTTTTTTCTGTTCAACCATAGAACTCCTAACACTTAGTTTAGGATCCAATTCTCACTATTAACTAGTTGCTTATTAGCATGCATATTACTAACATATTGGCTGTGTATTAGTACTTATAAAGCACATATTAATGCCTTATTCTGCATGACCATATTCTACATCACTTAATCCTACCCAATACCTAAACTTAACAACTACCTTACTAACTATTAATAAGCAGTAATTAGGAGTTAACTGAGGCAAAAGTCATAGCTAATAGTTAGTTAACAGTGAAAGCTGGACCCTAATCTGAAGTGTGACCAAACTTATGAAGTTAAAAAGATTCACATGACATCATTGCAATGCAAGGTTCTCCCATGGCATTAATCGGTATATCATTGAAAAAAAAATGTAATTGAATTCAGCTATGCTTAGATTTGAGTTAATCAATTGAGTTAAATTAACTTTAAAACTGACTCCAAGTAAAAGCCAACAGATCACATGAAAAAATATTTTTTAATAACAATAATTATTATATTTAAAATTTGCAAAAGGTGTGCTAACACAGCCATTTCACATGCAATCCGATGAATATTAGAGTATTAAACAACAATACAAAACAAACAAACACTTAGTAATTTAATTCATTAATATTTACTACTGACAAAGTGCATAATGTGATTCTTTAACTACATTAGCATGATCCTACAAAAGTGGAGTCTTAGGATAGCATTTCTTTTGTTCCCTTTTAATGTACTAGCAGTTTATACTATTTTACAACACTTACTACACAATGTTGTATTTGTATTATACATTTTACAGTAATGATTTACAGTTTTAATTATTGTGCTCTATGTCTGAGTGAAACAAGTTCTAAAAAAGATTTTGGGGGCGGGGCTTGACTTTGTCAAGAATTGATTGGATTATTGTGGTTTGCTGTGTTCTCATGTGACTGACAGGTTGTCCCGCCCTTAATTGTGCCAGTGAATACATCATCAGAGAAGAGGAGAGATGTTGTTGCAAGAGGGAGGGGAAATTATTTTGATTAAAGTCAAGTCACCTTTATTTATATAGTGCTTTATAAAAAGCAGCTCTTCAGTGATAAACAGGAAAATAATGATCCAATGATGCAAACAGAATTTAGTTCAGCTGTAAAGCAGCTATAAAAAGAAAATAGTGTAATTTTTCAGCTGAAGTCAGTTCAGTGTTGATTCAGTGTAAAGTTCCACAATTAAGGAATGAGTCTGATTTAGCTATAAAGCAGTACTCATCCAATAGTGTCAGTGCAGTCATATCAATATTGCTGGATATTAAGTTTCCCCAACTAAGCAAGTCAGGGGTGACAGTGGCAAGGAACCCAAAATAGATCAGGTGACAGAATTGGAGGGGGATATATATATATTTTTAACGAAACCAGGCTCAGTTGGGGGGCCAGTTCTCCTCTGGCCAAATAAACGAACATGGTGTGATTATGATTCTAGGCTGCATCACAAGTCAGATTGTGGAATAATATCATTCAAAATCCAACCAGTTCCTTAAGCTTGAAAATCGGAAAAAAAAATCATGCTGGCATATGGTGGGAGGGAGCTGAAGCTGGTCATAGGGATCTGTGTGGAGGACTCGTCAGGTTCTCGTGATATTCGCTGAGGTTCTGTGCAGAGGACTGTCTTTATGGCTCGTCTTTATTATGGTCTCCGCTGACATTCAGGGCTCATTGTGGTTATCATTAAAGATTATGAGGCCACATGAATTAAAAAAATGTATGTGCATAGATAAATCATTTATAATAAATACTGCAATATTCCATTAAAAAGAATTGCCAATTTTGATGTTATGGTGACTGAAATAGAGATTTGAACGCACATTCACTTCCCTAGTCAGTGTTCACATGTTAACTAGCAGTACAACACTCTTGGTCTGTTAGTTGGGATTCTGGGATTGATAGAGGAAGTGTGCCAGCACTGGTGTGGTCACTGCAGTTACAATTCCACTCAGCCTACCAGTCTTACCCAGGTCCTCGAGTATGGCTATGTATGCATGTTTATAAAGCTTAGATAAAAATAAATTACCATTGGCTTGTTCCCAAACTACTTCTCTCCTCTCCTCTTTTTCCCACACATACTGTAGAAGAGATCAGTGCCAGTGAGGATTTGGAATTAGATGACTCAAATTTTCCTTTCTGAAGATCCTCTCGGGTTGATTAGCTCAGCGTGTGTGCATGTGTGTAAGCCACTAGGGCAGCAAACAGGCCGATATAATGCCTCCAAACCCTGGGGTAAAACTAAGAGAAGTTTGTCTTATTCTCACAAACACATAAAGACTCACAGCACAACACACACACACACACACACACACACACACACACACACTTCAGTAAACACTATAGTTCTCAAAGCACTTAAATAAAATGTTCAATTTTCCTAAGGTTCGGCTCTGGAGAAACTGCACTGGGCTGGTGTGAATATTCTGCAGTACACTGGGTTGTGTTATACTTGTAATGTCTCATTTTCCATACCATCCCTGGTGACAGTAAAGCAGAAACACAATTACATGAGCTTCAAGGGATGCGAGTCCCACACAGAAAACAACAAAACCAAAAGGTCTGATTTAAAGCCAGAAAAAGAAAGGGGGAAGATTGTTGTGTTCTATTTTTTAAACCTTTCCCTTTCATTTTCCCCTTCATTTCCTTCATTAAATTTACTTTCTATATTGTCTGCGCATCGCCGTGATGACTCTCTTCTGTTTGCCTATTTTCTCTTTCCGGGCTCATTAAAAATCATTGTAGAAGCTGAATACACACACACGGCAAACCAAAACCATTTTAAATAAAAGACATGGTTGAATATGACATCAGAAATCTGCTGTCATTCTTCTCTGATTTGTCAGGTTTCTATTGAAATATTTATTTGAAAAAAAAATCATATTTTGTTGGACTCAACAAGAGCACATATTGCAGCACACTTTACAATTCATGCCAAAGCTAGAGGAATGCTTGCGGCTTTAAAACTGCATTATCCTCCAAAGAGAGTGTATGTTTGTTCTTTCCATTTTATTGAAAACAAAGCTGAAGAACTGCACAGCGATCTGCTGGTCTGTTGATGGGTTGATGCCAACCCTCCTCAAACAAAGTGTGTGTATCATGTATTCAGGTCTTCACAATCTAAATGTGGGGAGCTTTCAGGGATGAGAATCAGCCCAAACATTGCCTTGTTTTAGTCTAATAGACATCTTTTAAATGCAAAATTGCTTGCGGGTTAGTTCTTATAAGGAATAAATATTTCATTAAAAAATACAATTCCAAACCATGAGATCATTTTAATAATAAATACATTTAAAACAATAGTAACAAAATACTTTTTTGGGGATATTTTAAAGTTTTCAGTTTTTTAGAGGTGACATAAATGCTATTCACAATTTAATCAATAATGTTTATTACTGACAAAATGCAATTATAATAAGGTTTTGACAATATTGCGATTAAACTTTACCTCATGTAAATGCAATACTTTAATCAAACTAATGCGATTAAGCTCATAATCGTAGTAACCATAGTCGCATTAAACTAGGTGGCTTACGCCGATTTTAATCGCAATAAACAGGCATGTAAACACCTTAATCGCATTATTACCATTCTGACCAAAGTGCGCATGTGCATGGACATACACGGATACCGTGTGTTGTTCACACAACTTCATGAATGAACTTCATGACATTATTCTGAAGTTTTCTCTTCTCCAAATCACTAAACTCTGTCAACACAACTCGCTGCGTAGTCTCTGCTCCGGATCTTCATCTAGACGGCGAAGAACGTGACGGCAGAGTACGTCCATAAAGCTCACGTCTGTGCCATCCGATCCGAGCAACAGAAAACAATCATAGCCTGTTTAGTTAGATAACAGGGAAATAGACCATCTACCATAGCCTAACATATTGTAAGTCAAACAGCAACAGTCACTAAAATAACTACTCAATGGTAGGCTGAGGCTCATTTAAAAATGATAGTAGTAGACTAGCGCTACATCTACTAGACCAAGGTTAGGCATTTCATGTATTGCTATCTCCTGAATTAGTTAATCAGTCCCCCAATGATCATGTTAACTATGTCTGAATTTCCAACACGTCTGTTTTTGAATCAACTGTTGAAATGTAGATTAGGCTACTGCAGAGTGCCGACGATGGGTCTCCCTTCCAAGCAATTTACTAGCGTTGCCATAGGAACGCTTAGGCTTTTGCCACCCGGAAGAACGTCTATTATTGTTGTGACGTCATGGTAAATTGTCGTATTAGTAATGCTGAAAACAGTTGTGATGCTTAATATCCCTAGTGAAAAAGAAATATACCAAAATGTATTTGAAATACATTTATTTACATATTTATGTACTTAATATAAAAACATGCAATTGTAATTTTTAGTAGACTAAGCTGATATACTTAAAGGTGCTGTATGTAAGTTTTTGACTGTACTGAAGCATAAAAATACCCTGTTTGCAGATATGAACATGCTGAGTTCACATACTCGTTTCTCTGAAAAACAATGCTACAGCCAGTTATTCTGCTTTGAAATGTGCGTTCCAGGTCGGAATGTCTGTTTTTGTTTTGGTCTGTGCGATACATTTTGCCAGTTTACCCAATAGTATTTTGATATGGATATTTTTGTTACTAAAACTCATAGATTCACTTCAAAAGGCCTTTATTAACCCCCCGGAGCCGTGTGGATGCACTTTTATGGGATTTAAATTTTGGGCAGCCATTTACTGCCATTATAATGCTTGGATTAGCCAGGATATTTATTAATACAACTCCGATTGTATGTGTCTGAAAGAAGAATGTCATATATACCTAGAATGGCTTGAGGGTGAGTAAATTATGGGATCATTTTCATTTTTGGGTAAACTATCCCTTTAAAGTCTGCTAAATTGAAACAACTAATTTTGAACTACGTCAAATACACTTTAGGTACACTTTAAATATCTTGCATTGAAATACTGATATTATACAGTGATGATACTATCATTACACTGTAAACGCTAATGCTCAAAATATTGAATTGGTTTAATTGGACAAACTTAAATTAAACAAATTAGTTCAGTTAAATTACCTGTTATGAGTATTTAGAACTTTCTTTTCCTTTTGAGTTCACAGCATTGACATATTTCAAGTAAACGTCTCGGTTACGTATGGTAACCCTCGTTCCCTGAAGGAGGGAACGGAGACGTACGTCGGACGTCACCGACGAATTGGGATCACTTCTGGGAGCCCCTATCAACTTCGAGATATAGAGAACGGGCCAATGGCCATTGGCGTGCGAGATTTGCATCTCGCGCTCCGCCCCGCGCTGCGGGTATAAACAGGAGGCGAATGCAGCGCACTATTGTTTTTCACTGAGGAGCCGAACTAGTGACTCAGCCATGCAGTGATGGTACAGCAACTGTGGCGACGGGACGTACGTCTCCGTTCCCTCCTTCAGGGAACGAGGGTTACCGACGAATTGGGATCCCTTTGGAAAACGCCACAGTTACTACCACTTCCAGCGCCCAGCGAGAGCCCCTCAGACCCCGTCTGTTCCGGGCGGGGAATTCACGCAGGGTAGTCACACTGCTGTTCCGCAAGACCCACTTCAGCAGACTATTGGATAACGCTGGGAAAGCGTGCCCAGAGGGACGCTGCGGAAGCCACATCATGCCCGAAGGGAGTTACCATGTGGAAAATACACGTATGGACTGGCCGTGGGCAGTGCAACATACGGAAGTCCCAGGGGTGGCCCCGGCCAAACAGGCGGGGGAACAACACCTAACTGAGACGGCAGAGAGCTCTGCCGAGGGAAAGACACAGGCTCGCCGTAGGGAGCCGTACCGTGGAAGAATACACATATGGGACCGCCGTGGGGGTCACAACATATGGAACCCAGCCTAACACAAGTTCCACCAATGCATACGAGTGTTAGACCTGGCGTCGGACGCTCCGCCACATCCGACTGCCGCGGGTTGCGGAGGACTCAACAGGGTTCGCCGTTCTGGGGAACTCGACTGGAGCATATAAGCGCACGTATCCGTTCCAAAGGGAAGGGAGTGGCGCAGCAAGCCGACACTTAGAACGGGCACTTCGGTGTTACTGACTATGGGAAGCGAGCACACAGGAAGATACCGGCTCTACACGGAGGTTATAAAATCTAGCGAACGTGTTAGGTGTCGCCCAGCCCGCAGCTCTACAATATCTGTCAGCGAGGCGCCACGAGCCAACGCCCAGGAAGAAGCTACACCCCTAGTGGAGTGGGCTCTTAACCCGAGCGGGCAGGGCACGTCTTGGGTTTGGTACGCCAAGACGATGGCATCCACTATCCAGTGGGCCATCCTCTGCTTGGAGACAGCCTTTCCCTTCTGCTGGCCTCCATAACAGACGAAGAGCTGTTCTGAGGTCCTGAAGCTTTGCGTTCTGTCCACGTAAGTCCGCAGAGCGTGGACTAGACAGAGAAAAGCTAGGGCTGGGTCTGCCTCCTCCGAAGGCAGCGCTTGCAGGCTCACCACCTGGTCCCGGAAGGGAGTGGTGGGAACCTTGGGCATAAATCCGGGCCGGGGTCTCAGGATTACATGAGAGTTACCGGGCCCGAATTCCAGGCACGATTCGTAGACCGAAAATGCCTGCAGGTCCCCTACCCTCTTGATAGAGGCCAATGCAGTCAGGAGTACTGTCTTCAGAGCCAGGATTTTTAACTCAACTGACTGCAAAGGCTCAAAGGGCGCCCTCTGCAGTGCGGTTAGCACCAGAGTTAAGTCCCAAGAGGGTATAGAGGGAGAGCGAGGCGGTTTTAGTCTCCTCGCCCCCCTCAGGAACCTGACGATCAGATCGTGCTTCCCTAGAGACTTACCACCTACCATGTCATGATTAGCGGCGATAGGGGCAACATAGACTTTGAGGGTGGAGGGAGACAGCCTTCGCTTCAACCCGTCCTGTAGGAAGGAAAGCACAGAACCGACCGAACATCTCCGGGGGTCTTCTCAGCGAGAAGAACACCAGTCGACGAACAGGTTCCACTTCAACGCATAGAGGCGCCTCGTAGAGGGAGCTCTAGCGGAAGTGATGGTGTCTACCACAGCCTGTGGTAGGCCACCTAGAACCTCCGCGTCCCGTCCAGGGACCAGACACCGGACGCGGGTGCCATAGGGTGCCCCGTCTCTGAGTCAGGAGGTCCTTCCTCAGAGGAATGGGCCAGGGAGGTGCTGTCGCGAGAACCAAGTCCAGTTGGGCCAATACAGAGCAACCAACAGGACTTGCTCCTCGTCCTCCCTGACCTTGCACAGAGTCTGTGCAAGAAGGCTCACTGGGGGAAACGTATACTTGCGTAGGCCCCGGGGCCAGCTGTGTGCCAGCGCATCCGAGCCGAGGGTCCCCTCGGTCAGGGAATAAAACAACTGGCAGTGGGTCGTGTCCGGGGCGGCAAACAGATCTACCTGTGCGGTCCCGAAGCGACTCCAGATCAGCTGGACCACCTGGGGATGGAGTCTCCACTCTCCGGGGAGCACTGGCTGTCGTGAGAGCTCGTCGGCCGCACGATTGAGCAGGCCCGGAATGTGAATGGCACAAAGCGACCTCAGATGCTTCTGACTCCATAGGAGGAGATGGCGGGCGAGTTGAGACATGCGACGGGAGCGTAGACCACCCTGTTTGTTGACGTACGCAACGGCCGCAGTGTTGTCCGTACGGACCAGAACGTGCTTGCCTAGTAGCGGCGTTTTGAAGCGGCCCAGCGCAAGACGAACTGCTAACAACTCGAGGCAATTGATATGCCATTGCAGTTGAGGCCCTGTCCACAGACCCGAAACTGCAAGCCCGTTGTACGTGGCACCCCAGCCGGTGGATGAGGCATCCGTGGAGACAACAACATGCCTGGACACTTGTTCTAGGGAAACTCCTGCCCGTAGAAACGAAGGGTCCGACCACAGGCTGAAGGTTTGGCGGCACCTCGGAGTCACGGGGACACGGAGGGATCCGCTGTGCCACGCCCATCTCAGGACTCGGTCGTGTAGCCAGCGTTGAAGCAGTCTCATATGAAGCAATCCGAGCGGCGTTACAGCGGCTGCGGATGCCATATGCCCCAGGAGCCTCTGAAAATGTTTCAGTGGTACCGCTGTCCTGCATTTGAACGAATTCAAGCAGTTCAACACCGACTGGACACGCTCCTCTGTGAGACGCGCTGTCAGATTGACCAAGTCCAGCTCCATACCGAGAAAAGAGATCCTCTGCACGGGGCAGAGTTTGCTCTTTCCCCAGTTGACCCGAAGTCCCAACAGGCTGAGGTGACTGATCACCGTGTCTCTGTATTCACACAACAGGGACAGTCCTGAAGGGAATGACCTTCAGGTCGATCGCTGCAAACCAATCTTGGGGACGGATGTACTCGAAAGTGCGCTTCTGCGTCAACATCTGAACGGGCGGTTTGTGAAGGGCCCGGTTCAGGACTCACAGGTCCAAGATTGGTCATAACCCACTGCTTTTCTTGGGCACAATGAAGTAAGAGTTCTAGAACCCCAACTTCATGTCGGCTGGAGGGACCGGCTCCAATCGCGTCCTTCGCCAGTAGGACTTCGATCTCTTTCCACAAGATGGGCGTCGCAGCTCCACACAACAGTGAAGTGGACGCCCAGAACTTGGGAGGATGCCGTGCGAACTGAATCGCATAGCCGAGCCTGGTGGTGCAGGTGAGTCAGCGGGACCGTCCCGGAAGTGCTAGCTAGGCTTCCGGAAACCGTACCATGAACACACCCGCCCCACAGACGTACCCACAGTAGGGCAGCGAAGTGGAGGGCAGGGACCCGACCCAAGAGGCACAGCGTCCTGAAGTGGGGTCTGAGTGCGCACGCAGCACCTACCTGCCCCCACGGTTGGACGGAGGGTATGAGAGAAGGCATGGTAGCGTTCTCAAGCCATACGCTGCGGTCCGCTGGCGACTGAAGGAGGGGCAGAGAGTGGCAAGGCTTTCTGGCATCACACACTGCCTACCTCACCTCCTTCCTCAGCGGGGAACAAGAGTGGCGAGGCATAGCGTCGCGCACTGCCGTCCTCACACCGCTGAGAAGAGGGGAATGAGAGTGGCGAGGCTCCCCGGCGTCACACACTGCCATTCTCGCCCTCTTGTGGGGAGGGGAATGAGAGCGGCGCGGCTTCATAGCGTCACACGCTGCCATTCCTGAACTCCCGAGACCCAGAGGTATTGGAACTGCTCTTAAGAATTTGGGTACCACTGGCTGTAACACCGGTTGCGGAACAAAATTTAGCAATGATTCTCCACCCGGCCCTCCTCCGGGGAAGAGCAGCTTCAACCAAGTCCAGGTCACCCGTCTCAGCTGACTGGCAGCCAAGACGGGTGGCATCGTGGGATGACCATGGCGAGCAGACTGAGGGGTTCCATCTGCTTTGCACTGTGGAGGACTGCTGCACAGTCACCGACAGTGTCGCCGAAAAGGGTCACCTTGTGAGATGTGAGCATCGAGAGAGCGTACTCTGGCGACGTCTCACACCTCTGCAAGGTAGCCCAAGGGTGTTTCTGGACCAGGGTGGACATCGTCTGGCCAAGGGCCAGCGCTGTGACTTTAAATGTAAATCAGTCACTGTGCGCAGCTCAACCTCAGCTCAGAACTACCCTCGTGCACTAAGAGCGCAGGGCGGAGGTGGCCTGCCAGTGGCACTGCCACCTCACCGATGAGGGTAGTGAGAGAGAGGAAAACTTTATCCAGATTATGGCACCATTGGCACCCCATATTTTGGCACCAAATAGTTCCACACTGCCAAAGCTTTCCAATGCACATCCGGGAAAAAGGCAAGGGGGCGGGCAAGGCGATTTACGCGTTGCAGTACGCCTCAGCCACCCAGGAAAGCATGGCTGTCAAGTCTGAATCTGATTCAGCATGAGCACACACCATTATAGTGGGAAACTCCGCATCATCTTCATTTCCAGCTTATAACAGCCCTCTCTCCGATGCAGCGATTGACATCTGTCCTCTGCTAGAGCCCCAGATAAAACGCTAGGTCCCCTTTATTTTTTTATTTTTTTTTTAGGAACCAGCAATCCCACCTGTAAGCTACCAGCAGGCATGCAAGACTGTGAGCGTGGCCGTCGAGACGGCACACGACGTGCTGAACACTCAAGCCCCTATGAAGAAGGCAAGACGAACAACGTGCCGACGTGGTCATGCTCTCATGAGAGAACATGAACCACCCACGAACACGGTCTCAGCATGCTTGCGATGCGATAGAGGAGTGAGGGCCCACGGAGATGTACTCGGCAGGGAAGCCCCACTGTAATCCTCAGGTCACCAAGGCTTATTAGCCGAAGTAGCCCCTTTCTGGTGCACCAGAAAAGAAACTAGATCGGGGAATAGGCAAAGGGACTCAACCCCGTTTGAGGTTAAGTCTCGACCGCGCATCTAAAGCGCCGAGTGACGCGCTGGGTTGCCGTGACAACCCGCGCTGTCAGCCGGCAGCTAGACGGCACACGGCGCGCTGAACACTCAAACCCTCACGAGGAAGGCGAGACGAACAACGCGCCGACGTGATCCCGTTCTCCTGAGAGAACATGGATCACCCACGAACGCAATCTCAACATGCTTATGCGAGAGGGATCGTGGCCGTCAAAGGACAGGAAACAACCGCATCCAGAAACGCACGGGTGGAATGACGTCTTGAAAAAGACGCAGTGTCACACCCGCGCTGCTCTTTTAGAAGAAAGCTCTTTTAAATGTGCTGAAGCACCCAGGAACGACCGCGGCAAAACACAGGAGAGTAGTGCAGCCTGTGTATGCACTCACCGTTGGGAACGCCCTCACCAAACCAACAGTGCTGTAAAAACAGCAGTTTATCACTGTATCAGTGAGCTCGCGGCCGCCGCTGATCGTGCCTTCTCTCCCAGCACTCAAAGAAGCATCTTCTCTCGTTCTCTCTCTTTCTGCTGAAGCAGGAACAGTCTCCTTCATCAACACCGTGTTCGGCTCCGAAGTGAATGACAATAGTGCGCTGCATTCGCCTCCTGTTTATACCCGCAGCGCGGGGCGGAGCGCGAGATGCAAATCTCGCACGCCAATGGCCATTGGCCCGTTCTCTATATCTCGAAGTTGATAGGGGCTCCCAGAAGTGATCCCAATTCGTCGGTGACGTCCGACGTACGTCGAACGTGACCGACTGAAAGGGAACTGAACTGTTTCATTGTTTTGAGTTGTATGAACTAATTTCCTTTAATTTAGACTAACTTAAGTTTAACTGAAACTGGGCTGGGATTTTTTTTATTTCCCAGCTTGCTTTGCCCATGGCACTCAAAAGGGAGAGTAAATGCTTTTGTGCAAGATTAATGTTAAGGGAGATTTAGTAGTGTTTAATGTTTTGTTATGCTAATTTAGAAGGGTTTCTGTTAATGTGGGTTTTTGGAGTTACCATCATGGTGACAAGTGGTGCATTCTGCTTGGTTTGAGAGCAGGTAAGTTACATGTTTTAAGTTGCTGTACTCATTCAGTAAGTGCTATACCATCATAACTAAAACATTCAGGTTTACAGTGATATAAAAACACATTTTAGGCTCAATATTAAGAAATGTGCATTTTGCAATAAAGAAGTGCTCCAAATTAAGTTTAATTATAATATTTATATCAGTAAGTCTCAAACAATATGTAAATAAGTAAATGGATTTGTAGTATACTTAGTGTGAAATAAATGTATTTTAAATACATTTTGGTATAGGTTTTTTTTTTTTTTACTAGGGATTCTAATAAGTTTCTCCTTAAGACCTCTCGAAAGAAAGAAAGAAAGAAAGCTTGTTTCCAAGTAGGTTAGTTTTCACCTGACTGTATCAGTGTTTTGTTACATTTCAGCCCTAAGCAAGTCCAGGAGAGGGAGAGAGAAAGAACAAGGAGAAGCTGGGAATCTGAGAGTAAGTAGCAGTAGTAGACGTGGGATTATGAGGGTCACACTGGATTTATATCAAATATCCAAAAAAAACTGGTTTTTCAAGAGGTGACAATGGGGTGAGGGGAGAAAATGAATGAGTGAGTGAGCAAGAGAGAGCGAGTGAGTGTGGGAGGTGTGATGGCAGTGAAGTGAAAAACACAGAAAGAGAAAGGTAAGCGCTACAGTCCAATCTCAGGAGATGACTTTGCTGGCCAACCTTCAAAGCACTTCAAAATTGAAAACGTGAATTGAGCGTGATGACAGAAAGAGAGAGAGAAAAAAAGAAAGGAGAGTGTGAGGAGGATGATGGAGGGAGGGTGAACTTAACTGTGGATGATCTCCTGCATTTGAATTTGAAATTGGACACACAGTGGGTCAGTCAGAGATGCTATGGCATACTGATATCTCTTTCACCTCTCCTCTACTCTCTTCTCAACCTATCGCATCTCCTTTTGTCTCATCTCTTCTTGCCTTTACTTTTCTCATTCTCCTCACATCATCTCATCTCCTCCCCTTTTACCTTATCTCATCTTCTCTCTGCTCCTCTTCCTTTGTGTTTCTCTGCTCATCTCATCCCATCTCATCTCAACTCATCTCCTTTTGTCTCCTGTTCTCTCATCTTTTTTTTTCTCCTTAGCAAGGTTTAGCATGCCAGATGGTTTACTGATATTAAGAATCTCTAGAGATTCAGCATGTGAGAGACTTAGGCTCGTCTGACATGTTAACACAGACAAGAGGAGAAATCCAGACAGCCATTTGAAACACACACACGCACACTGACCACATACAGACTGTAAATGTGTTTAAACATTAGTCATTGAGGTTATGGTTCAAAGGCATCATATTCTGCACTTTTGTAGAATTTGGTAAGATTTTTTAATGCTTTTAGAAGATGTCTCTTATGCTCACCAAGGCTGCATTTATTTGATTAAAAATACAGTTAAAACAGCAATATTGTGAAATATTATTACAATTGAAAATAACAATTTTCTATTTGAATATATTTTAAAATGCAATTTATTCTTGATGTCTAAATTTTCAGCATCATTACTCCAGTCTTCAGTGTCACATGATCCTTCAGAAATCATTCTAATATGATGATTTGATGCTCAATAAACATTTCTCATTATTATTATCAGTGCTGAAAACAGCTGTGCTGTTTACACTGATAATGTTAATAAAGTCCCAAAACAGCCCTGACCCGTCGAGGCATGGACTCCACTAGACCCCTAAAGGTGTGCTGTGGTATCTGGCACCAAGATGTTAGCAGCAGATCCTTTAAGTCCTGTAAGTTGTGAGGTGGGGTGTCCATGGATCGGACTTGTTTGTTCAGCACATCCCACAGATGCTCGACTGGATTGATATCTGGGGAATTTGGAGGCCAAGTCAACAACTCAAACTCGTGCCCACTGTTGGCTCTTTCAAAGGTAAACAGGGGTCAGCATGGGCACCCTGACTGGTCTGCGGCTATGCAGCCCCATATGCAACAAACTGCGATGCACTGTGTATTCTGACACCTTTCTATCAGAACCAGCATTAACTTCTTGAGCAATTTGAGCTACAATACCTCGTCTGTTTGATCGGACCACACGGGCCAGCCTTCACTCCCCACGTGCATCAATGAGCCTTGGCTCACTGTTCCTTCCTTGGACCACTTTTGATAGATACTGACCACTGCAGACCGGGAACACCCCACAAGAGCTGCAGTTTTGGAGATGCTCTGACCCAGTCGTCAAACCATCACAATTTGGACCTTGTCAAACTCGCTCAAATCCTTACACTTGCCCATTTTTCCTGCTTCTAACACATCAACTTTGAGGACAAAATGTTCACTTGCTGCCTAATATATCCCACCTACTAACAGGTGCTGTGATGAAGAGATAATTATGTTATTCACTTCATAATGTTATGCCTGATCGGTATATATATATATATATATATATATATATAGGTGCTGGTCATATAACTAGAATATCAACAAAAAGTTGATTTATTTCACTAATTCCATTCAAAAAACGAATGAAACTTGTATATTATATTCATTTATTACACACAGACTGATATATTTCAAATGTTTATTTACTTAAATTTTGATGATTATAACTGACAACTAAGGAAAATCACAAATTCAGCAGTTGACATGGCACCCCAAACCATCACTGACTGTGGAAACTTTACACTGGACCTCAAGCAACGTGGATTGTCTGTTGTTCAAGAGAGGCTTGACACAAGGAATGTGACAGCTGAAACCCATGTCTTGCATACGTCTGTGCGTAGTGGTTCTTGAAGCACTGACTCCAGCTGCAGTCCACTCTTTGTGAATCTTTCCCATATTTTTGAATGGGTTTTGTTTCACAATGCTCTCCAGGGTGTGGTTATCCCTATTGCTTGTACACTTTTTTCTACCACATCTTTTCTTTCCCTTCACCTCTCTATTAATGTGGTTGGACACAGAGCTCTGTGAACAGCCAGCCTCTTTTGCAATGACCTTTTGTGTCTTGCCCTCCTTGTGCAAGGTGTCAATGGCTGTCAAGTCAGCAGTCTTCCCCATGATTGTGTAGCATACAGAACTAGACAGAGATCATTTAAAGGCCTTTGCAGGTGTTTTGAGTTAATTAGCTGATTAGAGTGTGGCACCAGGTGACTTCAATATTGAACCTTTTCACAATATTCTAATTTTCTGAGATACTGAATTTGGGATTTTCCTTAGTTGTCAGTTATAATCATCAAAATTAAAATAAATAAACATTTGAAATATATCAGTCTGTGTGTAATGAATGAATATAATATACAAGTTTCACTTTTTGAATGGAATTAGTGAAATAAATCAACTTGTTGATGATATTCTAATTATATGACCAGCACCTGTATATATATATATATTTGTTTTATTTTTATTTATTTTTTTAAGGGGCTTCTTCTTTAAGGCTTGTCAGTAAACGGCCACTGTTATGATTGGATAACGTCATTGCATAGGAAACAGTATCAATGCCCCTTCACTAACTCTCATTAGAGTGTTAGTAGAGTATTAGTAGACTGGTAGGGTTAGAATAAGTTGACATGTAGTTGCAACTTGCAGTTTGTGATGCAGCTGCTGTCAAATCCAAAACAGTTCGCTGCTTCATCTTTCAACAAAAGTTTCTTTGCGAACTCTTAATTACACTGTGCCTTGTTTACAAAACAAAATTCTCTGAACAAACATATAATCACGTGATCTGTTACACCATTAAAATAAACCATCCACTTGTTTCCAATGCTGAAATCCTTCTGAAGTGCATAGACACAAACAAGCTGTTTAACTTCACTCTTCCATTTGTCCTGTTGTCAGCAGACTCAAGTGCGAGGAATATGTCAGTAACTGAATGTGCAACTATGTACTGCATCCAGAGTAGACAGTGTCAGTGATTATAATGGGTTCTAGTTGCTTTTGAAGCAGCCGTAAACTCTTAAACGCATACCTTGGGTCTTTATTGACCCGGAACGTCATTCACTACCCTCTTCCTCATTTATTTTTTAAAGTTAGAAATCAACCTTCTTAGTATTCCTCAATCAATTCAATTATAAAAGAATGCCTGTTTTCCCATTCATTTTTTGTAAAAAACTGTATAGGGTTGCTAACGACCCAAGGTGTGTAACAGTGTAAGTATATTTTAGTGTAAATAATTGAATCTTTGATACCTGAAAAAGTGCAATTCACCTTTATTCCACAAGGTGGCAATGTCTGATGCAGAATGATTAAGTGACATTTCACTCATAGTTACTGCGGGCAGAAAACAAAAGAATAGGAAGTATCATCAGCCAAACTTCAAATGGCTCAGCGATATACTACAGAGCAAGTACAGAACACAATCAAATATTAGTGTTACTGTCACTTGATGGTGGATCTGATGAACAAACTGTCAGTGATCAAAATATTGATTTTGAAGATGTTGAAAATTATAGTTTTGAGAATAGGCCTATGTTTGAGATTGCGAATATAAGCCAGATGCTGAATGTGCTGGGAAATACTCGCTCTGACGAGAACAGTGATGATGGTATAAAACATCTGCTCAAACTGAACCCTTCCAAGCTCCAAAAGGTAACAAAATGTGCTTCATATTTTATTCTTCTGTAATTGTTACTCTAATACCAGGCGAGTTTTATATTTAATGTGACAGGTAGAGATCTAGCCGTGTTAGATATAGATCCAGGTCGCTTAAGATCCGAATGATCCATAATGATTGGTGAAACATTCATGCATTTAAGGGTTAAACGACTAAATGTCGGTGGGCGGGGCCTATGGCATGATTATTTGTGTAGGCAGTCATATGCAAATGTATTTGCCTGTATGACATCACAGAACCTGCAATATCAAAACAATCCATTTTTTGGAGCTTGAATAAATAAACACTTTGTTTATGGAGGACGCTTTAAGCATGAAGCTTACTGGATGTTTTAATGGTACAAAGACCTCTTATATGTCAAAAGATCAAGGCAAAAATTATTTCTCATGACCCCTTTTTGTTTCTGGAAACTGTGATAATTTTTTCTTTGATTAATAGAAAGCTACAATAGACAATATGTTCTGATAATACATATGTCAGAAATTAATCCTCAGTCTGCCATCTTTAAATGGGGTCACATGCTAATGTACTCAGGACTATGGCATCATAACCATAATGATTTTTAATTGACCCACTTTTGTACCTTATTGTTTCCATGAACTAGTCTGGGTGAAATAGGACACAGCTTTGCGTTAGAACATTTCTACATTTTTTTATTCCAAAGGAGTAAGGAAAATCCTGAAAATATGTTCCCTTGAAGATATTTTCTCTACATATTTTTTTTACATTCAAATGATGTAATGGAGTTTAGACATCTAAAAATACACATCCTCCAGAATCCAAGAAGGGACAAGCAGTATGAACCTCGACACTTCAACACACACACACACACACACCTCAATGTCATGTCACGTGTCCCCCACCACCAACCTGTAATTATGTGGCCAGCATGTCATGGACTTTCTGCTTATGGTGGAGCCGCATATGTAAGAGCCATTAACAGAGGGATGGAAAGTGCCTCTCCATGCAGAATACTAATATGCTAATTTAACTTTGGCAAAACGGAATGTTTTTCTTTAGCAGCTTGCTACCACACACATACACACACACACAATTGAACAATTTACTCTCACTGACTAAAGAGTGGCAAGGGCGAGTGCAAACGAGAATAGGAGACAATGATTGACAATTGGGAGCGTCTGGCATCCAGTAACAGAGAGAGAGGGATGTCAAGAGAGAGGGATGTCAGTAGAAAGTGATGCGCTAGAATCAGCAGAGCTCCATTGATTGGCTGATGGAGCAGAAGTCCTGCCATGTACATCTGCAGTGCTTAATGAGTGTTTATACAATTAGATTTCATATAAACCATTCAAATGTAATTGTTACAAATGCGATCATGAATGCAAGCTGGCTGATATTCTAATGAGAAATGCATTAGTAAAATAATGTTTTAAACAAAAATTAATTTAACGAAGCAAGAAAGAGGTTTGTACACTAGTGATTTTTCTAGTGCCTTAAACCTAAAGCCAGCGCTGTCCTATTTTGACCCCTAAGAGATGGTGTCCTATAGGTGGTCATCTATGTCACCTAATGGTGCAATATGATAAAAGACTGCATTGTTCGATAAATAATTCATTAAAAATAGTTGGAATTTTAAGCTTTTGCACCATCTGTTTTATAATGAAATGGTTTAGTGAAAAATGAAAATTCTGTCACCATTTAGTCACCCCCATTTCTTTACGCAGAACCTGATTTCATCAAGTTAAACATGTTCCTGGATCAACATCTTTGTTGATCCTGGAACAACATTCCAGTCAACCAATCAGATTTGAGGAGGGACAGGTTTAGGCTTACAACCAGGGTTAGGTGCTTCTAAATCAGTGTCATTTGATCCCATTGATTTGAGGCATAACTTATGGGTTGGGTTAGGTTAGGTAGGGATATGGTAATGTTTACGGTCAGGAATGTTGTTCTGGGGTCAACAAAATATGTTGACCCAGGAACGCATCTAACTGTGTAAAATCAGGACATGCTTCCTTTATACGCCTGAATGGCTTTCTGTCCTCTGTGGAATAAAAAAAAAGATTTTTTGAGGAATCAAAAAAGTGAATGGTAAAACTATCATATAAAAACCATTCAAAAGTTTGGAGCCAGCAAGGTTTTTTATTCAGCAATTAAATTGATCAAAAGTGACAGGAAAAAAATATTATAGATTTTATTCAATAAACAATCCTGAAAAAGAATATTCCTTGAATTGATTTCTGAAGGATCATGTGACACTGAAGTCTGGAGTAATGATGCTTCAAATTCAGCTTTATCATCACGGGAATAAATTACATATATACATATATATATATATATATGCACACACACTCACCTAAAGGATTATTAGGAACACCATACTAATACTGTGATTGACCCCCTTTCGCCTTCAGAACTGCCTTAATTCTACGTGGCATTGATTCAACAAGGTGCTGAAAGCATTCTTTAGAAATGTTGGCCCATATTGATAGGATAGCATCTTGCAGTTGATGGAGATTTGTGGGATGCACATCCAGGGCACGAAGCTCCCGTTCCACCACATCCCAAAGATGCTCTATTGGGTTGAGATCTGGTGACTGTGGGGGCCATTTTAGTACAGTGAACTCATTGTCATGTTCAAGAAACCAATTTGAAATGATTCGAGCTTTGTGACATTATCCTGCTGGAAGTAGCCATCAGAGGATGGGTACATGGTGGTCATAAAGGGATGGACATGGTCAGAAACAATGCTCAGGTAGGCCGTGGCATTTAAACGATGCCCAATTGGCACTAAGGGGCCTAAAGTGTGCCAAGAAAACATCCCCCACACCATTACACCACCACCACCAGCCTGCACAGTGGTAACAAGGCATGATGGATCCATGTTCTCATTCTGTTTACGCCAAATTCTGACTCTACCATCTGAATGTCTCAACAGAAATCCAGACTCATCAGACCAGGCAACATTTTTCCAGTCTTCAACTGTCCAATTTTGGTGAGCTCATGCAAATTGTAGCCTCTTTTTCCTATTTGTAGTGGAGATGAGTGGTACCCGGTGGGGTCTTCTGCTGTTGTAGCCCATCCGCCTCAAGGTTGTGCGTGTTGTGGCTTCACAAATGCTTTGCTGCATACCTCGGTTGTAATGAGTGGTTATTTCAGTCAAAGTTGCTCTTCTATCAGCTTGAATCAGTCGGCCCATTCTCCTCTGACCTCTAGCATAAACAAGGCATTTTCGCCCATAGGACTGCCGCATACTGGTAATTTTTCCCTTTTCACACCATTCTTTGTAAACTCTAGAAATGGTTGCACGTGAAAATCCCAGTAACTGAGCAGATTGTGAAATACTCAAACCGGCCCGTCTGACACCAACAACCATGCCACGCTCAAAATTGCTTAAATCACCTTTCTTTCCCATTCTGACATTCAGTTTGGAGTTCAGGAGATTGTCTTGACCAGGACCACACCCCTAAATGCATATATATATATATATATATATATATATATATATATATAGAGAGAGAGAGAGAGAGAGAGAGAGAGAGAGAGAGAGAGAGAGAAAGAGAAAGAGAGAGAGAAAGAGAGAGAGAGAGAGAGAGAGAGAGAGAGAGAGAGAGAGAGATATAGATAGATTAGATTACATTACATTCAACTTTATTGTCATTACACAAGTACAGGTACAAGGCAACGAAATGCAGTTTAGGTCTAACCAGAAGTGCAATAGCAGCAAGTGCAGGATATACAGTGGTTTCATAAGTGCAGGACATGAATATGTACTGAATATATATAAAGATGGCTATTACTATAAATAGAATTTTACAGGTTAATATGTACTATGAATATAATATACAGATGGCTATTACTATAAACAGAATTTACAGATAGATATGTACTAAATATATAATATACAGATGGATATTACTATAAACAGAATTTACAGATAGATATGTACTAAATATATAATATACAGATGGCTATTACTATAAACAGAATTTACAGATAGATGTATATAATGATATGTTAGGCTAAGATGGGCAGTATAGCAATGGACGATATAGTGCAAATGAGCATATTCCAGTTAGGTATAGTAGTGCAAGATGCATATATGTACAGGTGTTACTGTAATAAACAGTCGATAGTGCAAATGAACATCCAGTAGTGCAAATAACAAAGTGAAGGCAGATGTGAGGGGGGAGAGGAAGGTTAGCAGTATATAAGGGGAGTGGGATCAACGAGGGTTAGAGTTCAATAAAGAGACAGCTCTGGGAAAAAAACTGTTCTTTAGTCTGCTGGTCCTGGTCTGGAGGCACCTGAAACGCCTACCGGAGGGCAGGAGAGAAAACAGTTTGTGGGCTGGGTGAGAGGAGTCCTTAAGGATGCTGCGAGCTCGATGCAGACAGCGTTTCCTCTGGATGTGGTCGATGGCAGGTAGTGGAGTCCCTGTGATGCACTGGGCGGTTTTCACCACCCGCTGCAGTGCCTTGCGCTCTGCAACAGAGCAGCTCCCATACCATACTGTAACACAGTTGGTCAGGATGCTTTCTATTGCGCAGCGATAGAAGTTCACCAGTATAGCCGAGGATAGCTGATTCTTCCTCAGTGTCCTCAGGAAGAAAAGACGCTGGTGAGCCTTCTTGACCAGGCTGGAGGTGTTGGTTGTCCAGAACATGTCCGCCGAGATGTGGATCCCCAGGAACTTGAAACTGGAGACACGCTCAACAGCCATTCCATTGATGTGGATGGTGTCGTGTGTGCCTCTTGACTCTTTCCTGAAGTCCACGATGAGTTCCTTCGTTTTGGTGGTGTTGAAGAGCAGATTGTTTTCAGTGCACCATGTGGCCAGGTGCTGGATCTCCTCCCTATAGGCAGTCTCATCGTTGTTGCTGATGAGTCCAATCACCGTAGTGTCGTCCGCAAACTTGACGATGGAGTTAGATCCATACACAGGCTTGCAATCGGAGGTGAAGAGGGAGTAGAGAAATGGGCTTAGCACACAGCCCTGTGGTACACCAGTATTAAGTGTGATGGAGGTGGAGCAGGTGGAGCCTGATCGAACATTCTGGGGTCTGTTGGTCAGGAAGTCCAATATCCAGTTGCACATTGAGGTGTTGATGCCCAGGTCTCCAAGTTTGGCTATTAACTTGGTTGGGATAACAGTGTTGAATGCTGAGCTGAAGTCAACAAACAGCATACGTGCATACGTGTTCTTATTGTCCAGATGTGTGAGCACAGAGTGCAGTGCCAAGGAAACTGCATCCTCTGTGCTCCTATTGCTACGGTAATTTGAAGCATCATTACTCCAGACTTTAGATAGATAGATAGATAGATAGATAGATAGATAGATAGATAACAGTTATTTGAATTTGTAATAATATTTTACAATAATACCATTTTTAACTATATTTTGATCAAATAAATAAGTATATTAATAAATACCAATAATAATCAATAAAAAATCATAAATACCTGAAAAATAGTCACTTATTCATAATTTATGACAGTTTGTGACAGATGCTGTGACATTTGAGTGATTAACAAATATTTTTCAGGTCAGATATTTTAAATAAATCAGTTGATCTTTTTCGCAAAGCCAGTCTCACAACAGGCCACTGGAGGGGAAGATTATCAGTAAATCTTTTTGTTTCACATATCTGTTGTATGGCTTCAGAAGTGCATGAGTCATGTGGACTACTTTATGAAACTTTTATAGTGCTTTTGTGTTTTTACTTAAAAGCTTCAGTTTCCATTCATTGTAGATCACAAAAAGCAACACAAATATTTCAAAATATCTCCTTTGCTTTAAAATGTAAAAAGTCTACAAAACTTTAAAAAAGGCTGTCAAAAACTGCAATAACATTCAGTGTCCGGGATTTGTCCTTCTAATTATATCAGTAGCAAGTCATGAGAATTCAAATGGCACCGTTTCCTAACAACGATGCACAAATGCACACTCAGAGCTGTATCATAAGATCTAGCAGCGTGAACTTTCTTGATCTCATCTCCTCCACCCCATTAACACGGATCACAGCTTGTCTCACCGAGCTGAAGCATAGCACTCTAATCCAATCCGCAGCAATTAAATCCTAAAAGCTAGATTATACAGATCCTCCTGTTCAATCTGACCTACAGGACCTGAGAGAAACCACCTAGCATACTATACACGCTCTGCGAAGTGCTGACGGAGTTACTTTCTCCATCACAGGACTCACTGGAGAGTCGGCTAATTAACGTCATAATAAAAGTGCCTAGACAGGCACTTTATGAGCCCTTCCAGGATGCAAAACAGAACAAATAGCGAGACTATGTGTGTGTGAATGGTATTCACGTGAAGGGTGGTATCGATCTTACAATGTCAGATTAAATAAGAGCTCAATATATGAGCAGCAGGCTTATGCATCAGAGGTGCTCTGTGACCCTCCTCTCATCCATGTCTTCATCTGAACCTTCATTTTCGGGAGAAGAAACAGGAGACGTGGGCATTAGTGCATCAGTCTGGGAACAGTTTGTCTCCGGCCCAAAAGCCCAAACAGACCTGTTAAAGTATTGAAGTGTATGCGACACACGGGAGAGAAACAGGGAGGACACACACCAACACACAACCAATGGCTGAGGAACATCCTGTGCCACCTGGAACATAAAGCCTCAGAGGTAGTAGACTGGAACAGGAAGTGACATTTAGCCAGGAAATTGGTATTTTTTCTGCATCTCATTCAGTGTGCTACCCCTCCCCCCTCAGAGGTAGTAGACTGGAACAGGAAGTGACAATAAGAAATGTTTCTTATTGTTTTAAAAATAATATTTCTGAAGGATCATGTGACACTGAAGACTAGAGTAATAGCTGCTGAATCCATCCATTAATCCATCTATCCATCATCCATCCATCCATCCATCATCCATCCATCCATAAGTAACATTTAGCCAGGAAGTTGATATTTCTTGCATCTCATTCAGTCTTTTTCTCTTTCTTCTTACCCCTTTAACTGAGTTTATATCTATCTATCCATCCATCCATCCGAAAGTTACATTTAGCCAAGAAGTTATTTTGCGTCTAATTCAGTGTTTTTTATATCTTCTCACTCCTTTAACAGACTTTCAGCCCATCCATCCATCCATCCATCCATCCGAAAGTTACAATAGGCCAGGAAGTTGATTTTTCCCCCATCTAATTCAGTGTTTTTTATATCTTCTCACTCCTTTAACAGAATTTCATCCCATCCATCCATCCATCCATCCATCCAAAAGTTACATTTAGCCAGGAAGTTGATATTTTTTGCATCTCATTCAGTGTTTTTTTCCTTTTTAACTCAAGTGCGACTGAACTTTAACTTCATGCTTTTAAGAGAATAAAGGCAGTGAGTGCGCTCTTAGAGGAACGCTCATGCTGTAATTGGGCAGAAGTTGAATTAGACGCAGCACGCTGAGAGGTTGCCTCCATCGCTACATTAAGCGTCATGCGTTCAGACGGAGAGAGAAAGGGAGCGAGAAAGGGCGAGAGGCAGAGGCTGAGGGAATATTCATGCCATGAAACAGAAAACTTGATCAATGGCTCCCCCAGTCACCTCGTTAATGAAGAGAGAAGCTTTTATTAGATATGAGTGAAATATTTATAAGATGAATATTTTAAAGGTACACTCTTAGCCAAGGAGAGAGACCAGACAGAGAGAGCGAGAGAAAGAATGATTTCACAAGGGTACGGGTTAAAGAAACCAAACACTTTCATTTTCTTTCACTTCTTTAACCGACTTTCAGCCTGTAGTCTTCGGTGACATCAGCCAAAATCTTCCACACCTTCAAAAATCCTCTATGCCGTACGCCACCCCTTTCTCTTCCCTGTAAAACACCAGCTAGCCCTCATCTGCTGGGATCACTCTGAATAAATTAAATTAAAGCTACTCTATGGCTAGAATACATTACATTAACAGTACAGGAGTGAGACGGAGTGCTTTTGCTCAGAGGGAAAGTGCACCACAAGGCAATTGATAAAGTGGTTCAGAGTGGAGACTGTATCAGTATTGTTCTCCAACGATAAAGCTAAAGTAGAGAGAGAAGAATGCCAGATTTTGATCGTCCCCTCTCTTTAGAAGTATAGATTAGGGCCGGAAGTATAGGTCAATGCATGGCTTGAAAAAGAAAAGTAGCCATCTATCTGCTCATTTCAAATTCAAGTCAAATTAAGCAAACAAAAGCATCTGAAATATTCAACTACATAAGTCACTTTTGGTTTAAGCATTTTAAGGAAACAATCTGACAAACAGTGTGAGCAAATGTAAATGTGTGAAGATGCAGTATGCTTCAAAAGACTTAATGTGCTTATTGCACGTTGTACTTATCCAATCAATGTTATTAACCTTGTAAATATCCAAATACACATTAAACAAGGGTTTACAAATGTACATGGCCTGCTAAAAAATCCATCCAGCATTAAAGGAACACGGCGACTTTTTGGGACTTTAGCTTATTCACCGTATTCCCCAGAGTTAGATAAGTCCATACATACCATTTTTATCTCCGTGCGTGCCATAACTCTGTCTGACGCACCCACCGCTAGCCTAGCTTAGCACAAAGACTGGAGTTAAATGGCTCCAGCTAGCCTACTGCTCAATAAGTGACAAAATAACGGCAACATTTTCCTATATATATGTTGTGATGTGTATAGTTACATCATGTACTAAGACTGACGGAAAATGAAAAGTTGCAATTTTCTAGACCGATATGGCTAGGGACTATACTGTCATTCCTGCGTAATAATCTAGGAACTTTGCTGCCATACCAAGGGTGCAGCAGCGCAATGATATTACGCAGCGCCTGAAAATAGGTTAACTTCCGTCAACATAACCAACGTGACAACCTGCCTACACAGGGAGCGTGCTGGGGACTATTTTCAGGTGCTGCGTAATATCATTGCGCCTGCTGCACCCATGGTTCCTGGATTATTACGCGGGAATGAGAGTATAGTCCCTAGCCATATCGGTCTAGAAAATTGCAACTTTTAATTTTCCGTCGGTCTTAGTACACAATGTAACTATACACATCACAACATGTAAATAGGAAAATGTTGGCGTTATTTTGTCACTTATTGAGCAGTAGGCTAGATGGAGCCGTTTACCTCCAGTCTTTGTGCAAAGCTAGGCTAGCGGTGGGTGCGTCAGACAGAGTTATGGCACGCACGGAGATAAAAATGGTATGTATGGACATATCTAACTCTGGGGGATACGGTGAATAAGCTAAAGTCCCAAAAAGTCGGCGTGTTCCTTTAATGGTCTCCAACATAAGGTATGTTTTGCATGCTGAGACCAGCTTGGGATGCTGGTGTGCTGGTGGACCAGCATATGTTGGGTTTTGGGTGCTGGTATGATCCCAGCAAGACCACAGCAAAACTTGTGTATGTGTTACATTACAAGTTTCTTTGTGTGTGTTCGTAGTTAAAGACACAGACAATTTTCCAAATTAATTTTAATCAATTATTTAATAAAGAACAGCACATGTTGCTGCTTACATGTTCACATAGTAAAACACTGCTCAGTTTTCCTATGGTCCCAATCTATAGAGAGTAAAAGTAACACTGAAGCAATGTTTCTGTCAGTGAAATAAAGAGGTTCATTCTACAAGTGATGATTTAGCATTAGAATCACTGAAGATAATAACAAGAACAGAAAAAAGAGAAGAGATGAGCAGAAACACAACAACTACAACTGACTTACAGCCACACAGACTTCAAATACTGCAAATAATATCTCACTAGAGGATGATTAAACAACTCCAAAAACAGCATTACCATATTCTTTATGGTACATGTACAAAAGTCATTGAAGTCTGTTTCAATTCACCATTATAGTGATTAGTGTTCCCTTTAGTTGGGCACTTGGCCATTGACTTTGGTTGAATTAATTATCTTTCAGCAACAGTTGAAAGTGCATGCTATCACTATTTTCTACAATATTTCATACTCCTGACTGCAATGACATACCTTTTACAATAATGCACTTTTTGGAATCAGTGACTGACAGCTGGATTTTAACATATGACTTCCCAAATAAGTATGAAATTCTTTAAAAACAGCAACTTTCAGTTTTGAACTTTCATTATCAAGTTGTTATTAACTGTCCCATTGAAAGAGCTCTTCTTATAACCCCTGTTATTGAACAAACTGCGTATGATTATGCTTTTATTAGGCATTTTTCTTGGTTTTCATATCTCTAAATGTTTTGTTATGCAATGTACACAAGCTCTTTTTAACTGATTTGTGTACAGATCTTTTGAAACGGGAGAACATTGGGGCTTTGAAATGTTTTACCAGTTTACCACTGACTTTGATTAATAATGTAATCATAGCTCAAACAATTAATTTTCAGTTCTACTTTCAGCAGAGGGAGCAAAAGAAATTACAACGTTATAATCATATAATTCAATTAATCATATGTTTAACATTATATTGTTTTTCCTTTACATCATTAATGTGTTAAATATAGACAGCTGGCCAGCTCACACTCAACCCCGCAAGACCATGCTGGTGAACCAGCTTCACCAGCTCTGTTTTGCTTGAGAACAGCATGAATGTGCTGGTCCACTAGCTAGACCAGCACTATACCAGCAGAAACCAGCCAGGACCAGCACAATACCAGCAGAAACCAGCCTGGACCAGCACTATACCAGCATAAAACTGCCTGGACCAGCACTAACCAGCCTGGACCAGCACTATACCAGCACTAACCAGCCTGGACCAATATTATACCAGAACTAACCAGCCTGGACCAGCACTATACCAGCATAAACCTGTCTGGACCAGCACTATACCAGCACTAACCAGCCTGGACCTGCACTATACCAGCATAAACCTGTCTGGACCAGCATTATACCAGCATAAACCAGCCTGAACAGCACTATACCAGCATAAACCAGCGCTAAACCAGCGCTATACCAGCACTATACCAGCATGGACCAGCACTATATCAGCACTAACCAGCCTGGACCAGCACTATACCAGCATAAACCAGCCTGGACCAGCACTATACCAGCACTAACCAGACTGGACCAGTACTATACCAGCACTAACCAGCCTGGACCTGCACTATACCAGCATAAACCTGTCTGGACCAGCACTAACCAGCCTGGACCAGTACTATACCAGCTCTAACCAGCCTGGACCAGTACTATACCAGCACTAACCAGCCTGGACCTGCACTATACCAGCATAAACCTGTCTGGACCAGCACTATACCAGTCTGGACCAGCACTATACCAGCATAAACCAGCCTGGACCAGCACTATACCAGCACTATACCAGCATAAACCAGTCTGGACCAGCACTATACCAACACTATACCAGCATAAACCAGCCTGGACCAGCGCTATACCAGCACTAACCAGCCTGGACCAGCACTATACCAGCACAAACCAGCCTGGACCAGCACTACACCACTACATCAGCAGGGCAGTGTAAAATCTCAAAACCTGACTACCCAAAATTACACAGCAGTGTCAAGTATGAACAGTGTGAAACATGGGAACAAGATAACCCAGGAATATGATTACGATTCTGGTTAGCTATATAAACCTAAAACATTTTTGAAGAAAAAAAAAATTGTACATTGTTCTTTTCAACATCTTTCTCTCTCACCTCACATCAATATTCAAGCCCGCTCTCACACTGGACCTTCTAACATCTCTTGGACTGCAGCTACTGACCCGGTGTCACCACTTAAACTGTTGAACTAACCTTATAAACCGCACTCGAACACCAGCACACACACACACTCACATAGATGCAAAAAAAAACACTTGCAGATTTACATGTGCAATCCCACAGACAGCCCATTGTGACACGCATAGATGCACAAATCACTCATGCACACATTAAAATGCACAGAAACACAAATACATTGACACAAAAACCCCACCGTGATGCACACAGATGCAAAAATCACTCACACACATTTACAGTCACAAATCCAGAAATGACGTGACGACATCTGTAGATACTGTGACACACTGTCTCATGTCACTTTCTCTCGAGAGCATTGCTGACATTTTGCCTCTCCCTGTATGTATGTGTCTGTGTGTTTGGATATGTGTGTGCATATGTGTGTGTCTCAGGGCACTATTGCTAAACCTTTGGCAGTCTTGTGCCAGTCTGTCTGCTCTGTTAAGGTCTCACCCAGGCAGACATTGAGGCTTTGCATACACACAGACATGCACTTTGTCACCACGGACACAGGCACAAGGATTCCAATGCTTTCAGCATGACTGTTACTGAGTTGTTTTTATTACCTTAATCTATTCCTGTGCCACAAACAGGGGTTTGTGGGAGAAATGGGGGCATAATAACGAGAAACCTAAAATACATGTCTCACCTTTTTTGTTTCTGAAAACATTCAGGCCGAAAGCATAGAAGATGCCTCGCTAGCAGTTTTATTCTGGAGTGTTCCACTTCACAGAATCTACAAAGACAACAAAAACGAAAGGAGAGCTAGTTAATCTGAACAGTTACATGGCTGGATTTGACAGGCCGTTTGTTGAACGGGGCCACATGCTCCCCGTAGAGGCGTTCGGCCTCAGCTATGTTCAGAAAGTGTGTCATCAGGTGCTCACACAGACGCACAAATACAACCGAACACAAACAAACACTGTGCTGTTATGCCTGGCCACTTAATCAGACGAATATTCTTCACAAGAGCTCATTGATTCTTTGATTCAGGAAAACAGATGAAGCAATCATTCAACATAAGGGAACAATTCTGTATGGAGCAACAAACCCAGCTCTTAACCCATTAACAGATGGGAGTGGAAAGTTCTGCGCTTGATCTACTGACGACAACACAGACACAGCCGGATCATTTCCATAATGACCGACTCAATCCAATACCAAGAGCAGCGTAAATTAGCGCCTGGTTTAAGACATACTTTTATTGGCCAGTAAATAATGGAGCAAATACCAGTAAATTGATAAGCGCAAACCAGTAAATCACAATTCATTTAAATACTCTTCACCCATACATTTTGCATCTTAAAAAGGGAAACTCCTACAAATTCATATGCAAAAGGGTCAGCCGCAAAAATAACTGTCTACGCCTTTTCAGTGCTAGTTTTTCAATGCCAAAAGAGGGTTTGCGCTAACCCAAGTAAATCTGGCCCTTATAAGAGGTATTTGGCAGCATTTTTTTTTGTTTCCCGTTCAGTGGAACTGAAGGAGTAGATCTGATAATCATGGGTCAAAAAAATTAGCCAAATAAGTGCTGGGTCTGATTTGTCACTTCTAATTTGCTTCCACAGCCTGAACAAACATACACTATATTGCCAAAAGTTTTGGGACGTCTGCTTTCAACATGCATATGAACTTTAATGACTGATTTTACATGGCCTACCACTTCATGGCTGAGTTGTCTGTTGTTCCCAATTGCTTCCACTTTGGAAACGAATGGACTTACTGCACAGGTGGCAACCTATCACGGTACCACGCTATGTTAACGTTACATATGCATTTTTGTATGCTTGGATATATGTTGACATATACAATAAGGACATTTTGACAGTATTTATATATACACAGCTTTAGATACAAACAAATCACTACATGAAGTAATGTAAATAATAAGTAAATAATGAATTTGAAACATTTTAAACTGTAGGCTTAAATGAAGTAATGTAATTCTTCAAAACGAGTCAAATATGGCACTGGAAATCATACAGAACAGAATGAAACGTATATGTCAAATTAGTTAAATAAATGTGATAGCATTGAACATCTTTAATCATTCTTATTGATTAAATACAATAAAACCAACATATTAATATTCTATTAATTATTCTATTATTTAATTGATTAAATATGATCAAATATAGTAAATAAATTAAATATGATAAAATACATTTATTTTCTTTTTCAGCAGGGAGTTCACAGGGTGCTAATGCTAAACAATGGTGCAGTTCTTCCAATAGGCCTGCAAAAAGTCATACAATTAGATTAAAATAGCATTTTATGTTCCCCCACATCTTAAAGATTATAATGAACAAACTAGCGCCTGTTACTTCAAGCAAGCACAATAAATTCAATACAGCGTTCAACCTTTAGCCTTCATAGCAGCTAATTACGGTGAACAAAATTCAGAGACGTTTTACACTTGCAGGCATCATTTGAAAAAAAAAGAAAAAACTTCTATGCTACAAACAGCAAATTGTACTGTAAACTTACAAAACGACTGCAGAGGTGCTTTAATTGATTTCCTTTGCAATCATAATGGAGGGAATTAAAGGGAAATGATAACCGCCAGCGTGTGTGCTATTGAGCGGAGCGATTCCAGGAGTGCTTGGGCGATGCTTTATTACTGCTCATAAGCTCAAGGTCAGATGAAGAAGATGAACTGCTCTTGCCTACCATCCAGCAGCAGACTAATTCATCACGCTCATACCGCACTCTGAACCTGCTCCCTTCGGGATGGGCCTGCAATGCTCGCTCGCTCTCTTTCTCTCTCTTGCATGAGCACACATTCACATGATCACAAGGCCCTGTAACTGCATGGAACAGGTCACTGGAGGACTTGTCCACTGGGAGAAAGAGAGAGTAGTGATTGGACGGAGTTTGATTGTGTTTGTTTGTGTGTATCACACAATGTGCAGATGTGTGTGTGTCTATGCACTGGAGGTGTGGAGAGGTGTTCAATCTGTGTGAGATGTGAGACTGAAGAGGCAGGGACAGTGGGACAAATGCCTCCGTTTTGAACAGAGGGAGAGTCAGGTTCACTCTCATCGGGAGAGCTTCAGTAATCACGGTGAATACTGAAGAGGTTATTATTGTCTCTTAAACTGCACAGCGTAATGACTCATTTCTCATGCTCTCCACTCAGCAGTAATTAAGCAAAGTAACCTCAGCATTACTGATGCGCTTTGACGTTCTCATTTCCTCTCATCACTGCTGTCCACCACAACCAGGACTAGACCAAATGCATTTTCCTGCTGAAAAAGACTAGCATACCAATCCCATGTTGTATTTGAGTGTGTTGGAAGTAGTATTGTAGTACTCGAGACCGGCCTTGGTATTGAGACCAGTCTTAAGACCATTTTTTTAAAGTCTTGGTCTTGTCTCGGTCTCGATCACATTTGTACTTGGTCTCGTCTCAGTCTCAGACTTCGAGGACTCTGGATTTTGTTTCAAGACCAGCACTATACCAGTGCTGCTGGGATATCACTAAATTGCCAGTGCATTGTCTGATTTATTTATTAACATAATTAATGTGATTGGATGTAAATCTTACTGCTTCAGATGCAATCAATAACTTATTTCTAATTTGATTTATTTATTGTGCCGGTTCAGAAATTAATGAGGGATTGTGTCAAAAATGACACCAAAATTAATGCAAATGCTCACAGAATTCAAGATATTGCTGCAAAAAAGTATACTTGTAAGAAATCTGGATTTTTATATTATAATGTGATATAATTAAGCAATATCACAAGAGCAAGAGAGCTGTTTTCACAAATTTGAGCATTACTGCAAACATGATGTTGCTTTTATACAAACATTCAATCATTTAAAAAAAAAAACATTATTCTCAACATTATTTATGCATTTGTAATTGACCAATTCAGATGCATCTTCTATACTACCACCAGTGCAAGGATGAATTGTGTTGATAATGATTTCATTTGATTGGTATAACAGATCTATATATAGTGTCTTATTCTAATTATATTTAATTAAAAATAAGTAATTTCTCAAGCAGTAATGTGGATCTTTATGAATTTAAGGAGTGCTGGTCTGGTCTTGGTCTTGACTCGGTCTCGGATTAGGTGGTCTTGACTACAACAGGTTCTCACCAATCTCCTAAAACCAGCCTAGTTAATTTAATTAAGTATACTTAAGTAAAGTTCAAGTATATTTTAAGTATAATTTATGTAGTAAGTGTACTAATATCAATGTACTAGTTGTAAGTGTACTATTTCAGTACTATTTGGGACTAAATTGGCCCACTTTTTGTATACTTTAAAAGTATACTTCAAGGCCTGGTTTCACAGACAGGGCTTAGATTAAGCCAGGATTAGGCCTTAGTTCAATTAGGGCATTTAAGCAGCTTTTATAAATGGTCCTTAGAAAAAAACAAAAAAACATTACTGGTGTGCACCTTGAAACAAAACAATGGCACTATTTTAAGATATATTATATATTTTAAGATATAACGTGCAAGTTTTCCCAGTTAAAACAGCTCAAACATGGACTAGGTTTAAGCCTTGTCTGTGAAACCGGCAGTAAATGTAACAGTAAACTGAGTACACTACTAGTTTATAGCTGTTTTTCATTTGTACTGCAACTACAAGTGAACTTACAGATATACTGATAGTTTAATAGTTAAATATTTGTAGCACATATTTTTTTATTTTAATGTTTATGAAAGTACACTTTGAAGTAGGCTATACTCTCAGTAAACTACTAGTTTGGTAGTTTTATACTGCAAGTAGGCCTATACTTGCTATATTTATTTAAGTGAACTTAACATCATATGTATAGTTTACTATTTAGCTTATATATTATGTTTGCACTTTAAGTATACTACTATGTTCATATTTAGTTTTTTTATACTTGTATTATTCCTTGAACTGTACTTTAACGCTTGCCCCGCCAGTATTTTTTAAGAAGTTGACAGCATTTCTGATCATTTTCACAAAATTTTCATGGCCCCCAGAATATTTTTATATGTTATATCAAAAGAAAGAACAGAGCCTCTGCTTTTCAACAAACAAAAAACCTTTTATTCTAGCTTCATGCATTCTTTTTTATCAACACTTAGAAAGTGTTGCGGGTAAGTTTCATAAAAAAGCAATATTTTGAACAAAAAGCTAGTCCTTTTGTCAAAGACTACGTCCAAATTGGATTCTGAATGATAATCAAAACATAGATGGAGTAGATTGCGTCCACATCAACACCCCCAAAGCTTCACAGTCCTATACCTAACGTTAAGCAGATTTGATTTATATGCTGTTGTTTGAAGATCGCCATATTTTAAATGTGCAAAAGCAAGGCTTTTATCGCTTGTTCTTGTTGCTTTTAATCGCTTGTTGTTGCTTCTTTTTTGCCTGTGTTTTTAGAGATTATGTACTCTTTCAGAAGATACATAATAGCACCCCCCAACCGTATAACAATGAAAACAATAGTTGCCAGAAAATTCCATCAATGGTGGGGAAAGAGTGAATACCAAAACAACCATCCTTAAGATAGGCCAGCTAACAACTTTAGACTGGTTTAAGATATTTTTTCCATGAATGCTAGGTTTCTCTATCTGCTCATCCACCATAAACAGAAAGATTATTTCAGACAATCAGCATTTATTAGCTAGATTTTGCTGGTGGACAACATAGTTTTGTTGGTCCACCAGTCCGGTGCAATTTTCTCAAACGAAATCCAGTCCACTTAGGAATCCACGTGATTGTGAATTTTGCGTGAGGGCGAAAGATTTATTTTTTGTACTCTATTTTGACATAAAATCGAGAGAAACAACTGTTTGAATGAGAACGAAAATCTACTTTTTGTACATCGGGAATTGATTGGATCATTGTCGTTTGCTAGTTTCTGCAATCTTATGTGAGTGACAGGTTGCTGGAGGGGATGAATTATTGTTCAGTCCTCGCGCCGGTGCACACGTCATCAGAGAAGAGATGTTGTTGTGATGGAAGAGGAGATGTTTATGTTTTTGATTCAAGATTACGAGGGTACAGGAATTTTAAAAATATAATGACGTGCATGAATAAATCATTATAATAAACACTGCAATATTCTATAAAAAAAATAAGAATTAGTCAATTTTAATTTGATGGTGACTTTAAACTAGCACTAACAGCATAAAACTCTCTTCTCATTTGGTCTCTTCTCTTCTTCTTTCCCTTCCTCTTCTCTCCTCTCCTCTCCCTCCTCCTTTGTCCACCCCAGGCGACTCCTCCTGCAGGATGTCCTGAGCTACCATGGGAATCATTACCCCATCCGCCACCCCCACCCCCATCCATCCGAGCTCATACAGATGAATCGTTTCTAGGCCAGGCTACAGTCTCATCAGTTTCTCTTAATTAGAATTCATACTTACTCTACCAGCCAACAATGCTCAAAAAGACCCAACTATATATAGCTGGAGAAGAATGTCTAATTAATCCTCCATTTCTTCCTGAGCCAGATCACAATCCTCTCTTTCATGTTTCTCAATTACGGTGCGTGTGCCCTTTTATGTTGCCCGTGTGTGTGTTGGGATTTTAGAGTCAGAGCGCGTGTGTGTGAGGAGAATCTCAAAAACACTGTTGTGCAGATGAGCAGAGGACGCACCAGCGCAGTAAATGTATTGTGTACAGCGCGCTTTGTGTATGTGCCTTTGCTTTGTGAGTCTAAATTAAAGCAAGTATAATTAGTTTTTGCAATTTTCAGTGTTTTGCAGATATAAACATGCACCAGAGTTGTGCAAATCAATCAATCAATCAATCTATCTATCTATTTATCTTGAATAGATATATCTCTTGAATGCAATTCCACTTCCTTACATTCAAACTCAAATTGCAGTTCTACATTCTCTAATTCAATTCAAATAAAAGGAATTAAATTGGAATTTCAAATGCATTCTAAATTTAGTTCTGCCACACAAACAAACCATACATTGTAATCAGTGCTGGCTGGTGCTGATGTTGCTCCAAAAAAACTGCTTCTCAAACTACTGCTAAAAATAACTGACCACTGTAGTTTTACAATATTTACAAAACCTTTGCTGAAAGAAAATCTAGAAGCATCATGTGCATCAACATGCTCTTTCAAATATACACTGTAAAATCAAATTAGTTAGACTTACTCAAAAAAAGCATGCAAACCGATTGCATTAAAAAAAACAAGTAAAGTGAAATAGGAATAGTATGTTGTGCTAAATGCTTAGTTAGTATAGTTCACTTACACAAGAGTTCTAGTAACTAAAAAAGAACTGTAGAGAGTACTTGATCTTTTACTTTAGATTTACTCTTGACTTAGTATAGCTACCATTGTTGTTACCATTGTGTTTTGCATGCTGAATGTTGAAGTCTGTGTGGGACTCAAGCATGGTCAACTGCAAGATATTGTTTCAAATATAGAGGGATTATATCAACCCAATTAATAGTTTCACAAGTGTTTATTGCGTAAGTGTTAACAATAAAATTGTAAACGATCATTATACGACATAAAGGGAAATATAACATAGGTTAATTTTAAAAGGTGACCTCAATTTTTGACTAAATCATTAACTATAGTTAATTATTCAGCCAGAAGCTAGGTCAACTTTTAAAAGCAACCTATTTATTACTTCTCTTCCTTTGAAACCAAATAACTGTGATTTCTTGTTGCATCGCTGCATCAATAGGAACAGAGGAACAGAGTGCCCAAGTGCCCAACCAAAGGGTTTGATTGGTTAGAGTGCCATTTTGTCAAGCAAAAAAAAAAAAAACTCACCATTATGGTGATGAGTGTTGATCACCATAATGGTGAGTTATTTTATTTTATTTTATTTTTTTTGCTTGACAAAATGGCACTCTAATCAATCAATTAATCTTAACTTGGGTTTTCTGAGTAAACAAGGAATAGTATTTGAATAGTACAGATTACTAGATTTTTACAATTAAGTTAAGACATTAAGTAAAGTTAACTAAAAAGTTTTAGTTAGAATCACTGTTGGATTTTACAGTGTACACTCTAAAAAATTCTGGGTTGTTTCAACCCATGTTTGGGTCAAACGTGGACCAACCCAACTGTTGGTTTAAATTTTTTAATTAATTTTTTTTTAAAACCCAACAGTAAGGTTTGTCCATATTTGACATATTTAAACCCAGCATTTTTAGTGTGTAGAAGCCAGCCATCCAGTTGGGAAAAAAAAATATGAATGAGATCTTCGCTGTCCAATAAGCAATGAGATATTTTTTTTCCAAAACAAAAAGCAATATCCTGCGGCAAAACCCTGTGGCAGTGCAGTAATTCCATGCTAATTTATGTACACTAGGTTTTTCCTCACAGTTTTATGTGTGTACATGTGTACAGTTAAATTCCCCTCAGTAACCATCATACTGTTACAAACACACATATAACACGCAAGCCCACATTCCCTTAGCTTATTATCTTATTGCTACTGGCCGAGATGAATTTCAACGGAGGAATGTTTGTTAGCAATATTCTTTCTTGGCAAATGCAGTCTCTTTTTTTAGGCCCCAAACAAAGACAACTGACATGATTTAATTTCAACTGAGACATAAAACAAAAGTACTGTGAGGAGTTTAAGGGCAAGAAAGGAAATTGTAATTGGCCTCTAAAATTGCTCTTCGTGTAGTGTCTTGTCTACTGTGTAGGTGTCTTGGAAGAAAGTCATATGTTCACACCCGGGGTCACTTGCTCTATCCCACAATGCATGATTATGATTCAGGATGAGCTAGATATTTCCTTGTATAAAAGATGCATCCATTCATGTTGTATGAAATACAATGTTTGAGATCATATATGATCTATCCAATGCCCTTTCTACACTGCCTCAACCCACTGTAGGCTTCTATTGGATCATTTCCTGGACAAAGGTCATGTGACAAAGGGACAGAGAAATGATGTCATGGCCATTGAACAATGAGGACACAGTTTCACTGAAATGCCCCACAGCCTCTTTGCTTAAAATATCCATATCCTGTTCCCTTCCTTCCAATGTACTATGATCTGCATCTGTAGAATAGATGTAAATCTGTATGTATATACAACAGGCTGCAGGTAAACACAGTGGTGCTGATATTTTGAATTTGGTTGCGAGTGTACTATTCCTTATATACAACAGTTCAGTAAACAAAGTGTTAATATTGAGCAACTTACATTTTAGACACATTATTGCTGGACACCATGTCTGTTTGATTGCAGTAAAATAGGTCTAAACAAAGAATTAAGCTGTGTTCCATTCGACAGGGTCCCTACGCAGTGTTTACTGCTCCCTACTCCCCGAGCATGGTATATTAGTTTAAAAGTAAATTTAAAATCATATAATAGGCATATACATTTATCTAAAAAATATAATCAAAACATTGTATTAGTCTATTAGTTTTATTATTTTACATATACTTGTATATTTAATTGACTACAGATTTGAAGCTGTACTGTAACTGTCATTCAATATGAAAATAAATTTTGATTTGGTTAACTATGTATAAATGTGTTCTTAATCAATAGTCTTAATAAGTGTAGCGGTCTCATCTCGTGCGCTTTCTTTCCCGCACGCAACTGCATAGTAAACATTCCTGAGGTAAATAAAGTAAAACATTTTTTTTTTTTTAAATCACAGCTGCTTCTCAACACTGAAACGCACCTTTAGTCAACACACAATAAGTACGTTTAAGAATGAGTTCAGTGTTTTTGAAAAAAATGAGTGAATGATTCAATGACTCATTCATAAAGAGTAGGTACTGCTTTTGAATAAGTAATTACTTTGTGGCTGTTAAAAAAGTATGTTCTATAAATGTGTGTAGTATGAATGTAATCCACATTTGTAGTGTTGTCATTGTCATGTGACCTACCACTATCAGTTGTGGTGCTTCATTGCCATTCACAAATCCTTGTCCGTGGCTTCATAGTAAAGTGTCCATTAGATGCACACTTCAGAATTATGCTGGAAGTACTAGGTCATCCAGGTACTTTTTGCATATTGTTTTATGAATACTGTAAATTCAAACATACTACTCTTTTCACATCCTGTTCTTTTTTCTTTTCTTTTTTGGCCTAATATACTATATAGTATATTCGTATGTAGCTTGTTATTTGTTTTATTCCTAAATGAATTAAGCGAAACATTTAAATAATTTAAATGAATGATTCAATGAGCAGACATCCCAACCTGCAAAAAGTCATTTCAGGGAGGTATCCCGAAGCCCCCGGGATTTTAACTAATTTGCGGGCACCAGGGAGCCGCTATCAATATGCGGGAGACTCCCGGAACTTCTTAGGATGTCTGAATGACTTGCTTTTAAAAGTCATTCGATGCCAGAGATGCATAAATGAGAAAACAGCACATGCTTGTTAATAAAAAAGAACTGTGGTATTTAAACAACTTCTATTATTGACGGCATGAAGAGATTTTAAACAAAAAGTCTTTATGAAAACATTGCCTACCCTACCTTTAAGTGAACGTAAACAGTTGGGAGAAAATCAGATGTGCTATAATAGGCTATATTAGATCTGTGGATTGACAGTGACAGCAGCCTAATAAACCTGCTTCCATCTGTGTCATTAATGTTAATCAAACATCAAAAGACAAAGAGAAAATCAATGCGTATTTAAAATACTATGCAGTGCTTTATTTTCACATTCGATTATTCATATTCTGTAGTAGCCTATTTCTAAGTCTGTAGGCATAACTGAAAAAACACTGTATATTTTATTTATTATCTTTTTATATATTGTATTTGTCCTATTGTTTGTTATTTTTAATATCAAAAAATTAAATAAATAAATAAAAAAACTGTATAGGGCCTACATGAAATAAAATTACTCATATTGGAAAATAAAGATTTGGGTGACATTGCCCCTCTAACATCAGGTTAATGAATGTGATTGATAACATAATTAGTCTTGATGCTCATTCCCCTTAAATAGACATCAAACGAGTATAATTTATTTTGTGACAAGCAAACTTTTTAGTTTGATGAGGCTGTTGAGGGCAGTAATAACCGTTTAATTTATCAATGTTGAAATCATCTCCATCTCATCATGTTTAAATACATTTTTTTTTAAAGTTCCACGATCTGTCATCTATTATTCAATTACTTTTCCTATTATTTTAGTTTTTTGCTATTGGTATTGGTTTGGGATTGGTATCGAGACATTTTAGCCAGGTATCATATCATCATAATTTTGGTACACTCTTAAAAATAGGTTCCAAAAGGGGGTTTTCGCAGTGATGCCACAGAAGAACCATTTTGGGTCCCCAAAAGAACCTTTCAGTGAACAGTTACCAATAATTTCTTAGTGTGAAGAACATTTTAATAATCTAAAGAATATTTTTCCACTATAAAGAACATTGTGCAACAGAAAGATTCCATGGATGGTAAAGGTTCTTCATGGAACCATCTATGCCAATAAAGAACGCTGCTCCACAAAAATAATGATTATTGTTTTATGCCAACTGAATCTGATCAGAACCATGGTAATTCCAATCAGTATCATTATGGTACAGCAGTGGGCTACTAAAAAACATTTTCAAATTCAGATACTAGCCACTGTAGCCAAATCAACTAACACAACTAATAGTTATAAACAGCAGAGTTGTTGAAATTGTCTCATGCAGGGACAGATTTGAGATACCAGATGTAACACAGAACATGAGCGTGCAGCGCATTCTTTCCGTCACCGCACAACTTGGCACTAAGCAGGAGCTTTTAACATTTCTTGTCACGAGGACGAATTGTAAACAGCTTGTGATAAAGAAATAATGAATATGAGGGGTCTTCGGGGGCTAATGACTTTCCTGAGGAGCTCAACGGAGTCCTGCCACTGGGGTGCGATAAGAAAAGTCTCTTTCTCTCTTTCTAAGCGCACCCGCCCTATATCCTCTTAGCTAATTTATGCAGTATCTTGCAGTATTCCCTAAGTGAGAATCACGGACATGAACAGAATCAGAATTCAAGTTGGAACCCCCACCCCCACCTAAACGCGTGAAATCGTGTCACGGTGCTCTGCTCGCTCAGATGTGGACTTTGTGCTTGAGTGGAGCTACAGTAAATACTGCGGGAGATTGAATCCCGGTGGAGCTGACACTTGTCTTCACCTCGTCGAGCGGTAATTCCTCGGGAGAACGTGGCATCTCGCAATGTCGCTCTGCTCCACTTTTGCCGTCTCAACCCCCGTCACCTCCTGCCAAACACCTCGCAGCAGCAATCTTATTCTGTTCGGTATACTGTGAAACAACACACACGGATGCACACAGCCCATTCCGATGCCTATATGAACTCTTGACGTGTTTCCTTTCTCTTATTCACAGTCCGCTTTTCTTTCTCTGGGTCTCTCTATCCTCTCGCTCTCCAAATCTGAGCAAAGACGCTAACTTGAGGGCTACAGCTGAAGTTGCCTTGATTTGCTACTTGCCGTATGAGCTGTCAAGACACAAGGAGAAGCGAGGGAGATGAGAGGAAAGGTAAAAAGAGATGGAGAGCAAGAGGGTAAAGGGGCTGTACAAAATGGCATGTTTCCAGGAATGTCAGCTCTGAGATGCACTAATTAAAGGAGCCATAATTAGAGCTGCATCTGACAAACAGAGAGCAGCTTTCATCTCTATCTGCTCCACTCTGGGCAGAAACCCCACACACACGCTCAGCTCCTCTCCTCATCTCTCCTGCATTCTGCTCTACTGCTCCCTTCATCCATATTCTTTCAGCACTCTCACTTCTCACTTACACTTAGATATGAGATGAGATACTCATGGAAATATGCCAAACATGGATCATGGACAGACTGGAAACAGTTACCCCTTTACCCTCTTGCTCTCTGTTTCTCTTGCTCCTCCTTGTGTCTTGGCCTCTTGTCTTGTCATTTATACATGTATTAGCCTGTTTAATCTGACGTACATATGCTTTGTTTCATGTCATAATTTCTCATTTTTGTCTCAACACCACATTGTATGTCTCATAAATATCTCAGTTTTCTAATTTCTTGCATGACCTCTATTTCATCTCATCATCACATTCTCAACTCTAACATCAAACGTTTGGGGTCAGTAAGGGTCAGTCTTGCAAAAACTTCTATTCAGCAAGGATGCATTAATTTGAATCAAAAGTGACAGTTAAGACTTTGTTACATTGTTACAAAAGATATCAATTTCAAATGCTGTTCGTTTGACTGTTAAACCTTCTATTCATCAAAGAACCCTGATAAGAATGTATCTCAGTTTCGACAAAAATATTGAAGGGTTAGTTCACCCAAAAATTAAAATTCTCTCATTAATTACTGACCCTCATGTCATTCCAAACCCGTAAGACATTTGTTCATCTTTGGAATACAAATGAAGATCTTTTTAATGAAATCTGAGAGTTTTCTGTCCCTCCATTGACAGCCTATGCAACTACCACTGGCAAGACCCAGAATGGTAGTAAAGACATCATTAAAGAAATCCATGTGACTTTAGGGGTTTAACCACAATTTTATGAAGTGACTCGACAAAACATAATTTGCCACTTAACTTACAAAATAATCATCTCTGATGCCCGTTCACACAACAACATCTGCTCTCGTGTCAACACAACACGCATGCGTTGTGGGGCTCTCGTGAACGTGCAGTGGAGATTCATATTTTGTAGGGGTGTGACCAGACACTTAGCTCACGAGACGAGACAAGACACGAGATTGGGTTCACGAGAACAAGGCGAGATGAGATTTTTTGCACAGTATTTTTAAGAAATCCTCAATGACAAAATTCATGACTGGAAAAATAGTCTGCAGGTGCATTTTGAAATGCTTTAACTCATCATCTTGTAATGAATGTCATTTCAGTTCTACTTTCTGAGAATGAATTATCATATGCATTGAAACACAACAATATACAAGCACAATAACAAACAAACTCCAACTCAGTCTCTTCAGACCTTATTGTACATGAACGTCTGACTGAGGCTGTGTGTGACCTTCTAATTCAACTCCTTTCCACAAATTGAACATAAAAATTTTTATGCAAATTATTAAATGCAAACAATAAGTGCAACCATAATCAAATTACTCTCTCAATATTCAAAGTGCAAACAGAGACCAGAGCTAGGAGGTGGTTACAACTACACAGCCCAGCCTAAGATAGCTTTGATATTGGGAGACAGGCTATTGTATGTTGCCTAATTTGCATGAATAAGGGAGCTCACATTTACTTTCACTTTTGATTCACGATCGCACGTACTCTGTGTTAAGGGAGCGGCGGTGCTGAGTGTGCATTCTTGATAAGACATTTATCAGAAATTCTATCAGGCTCTGTTACGCACGAATCTTCCGCCATGGTCCTGTCAATCATCTCATCTTACCCTCGTCACGTGATCAGTGAACTGTGATTCCTGCAGCTCAGACACAGTCGCACACAGTACAGAGTAGACGTTTACAATAGTTTACAACTGAAGTGACCGTTTTCCAACTGGATTAATTTTTTTTATTTCTATATAAAAAAAAAAAACGACATTGAATGATGTAATGTATACGTAGCGGTGGCATATTCTATGCTAATTTCACCCTCACGCTCTGTCATGGCGATATCGCAAGACAGCTTTTCACCCGACGAGAAATCTCGTCACATTTTAATCTCGCAAGATCTCGTGGCACAAGTAAATAAAGTAGTTTTGTAAATAAAGAGTTTTGTAAATAAAGTAGTAAAAAATGTCTTTACTACCTTTCTGGGGCTTGAAAGTGGTAGTTCCATAAGCTGTCAATGGAGGGACAGAAAGCTCTCAGATTTCATTAAAAAGATCTTAATTTTCCGTGTTCCGAAGATGAACAAAAGTCTCAGGTGTTTGGAATGACATGAGGGAGAGTAATTAATGACAAAATTTAAATTTTTGGGTGGACTGACCCTTTGAGCTAGCCTGATGTCATCATACTCAATTCTAGTCAGAATATGAGTCTGATACTGCTCCATTGGGCTGTGATTATGGGGCGTGTTTCAACCTAACCAGGAAAGAAAATGCCTCTGCACTCTGTTGGATAGACCTACAACCAATCAGAGCAACGGAGTAAGTGACGTATGTTGAGCGACGCATGGTAGTAGTGGGAAGTTCGGGATAATTTTACGGACTCGGATCTTTGAATCTCGCTCAGCAAAATGAACAAATCTTTTTTCAAGTCATTTCGTTCATTTCAGCAGAATATAATTAGAATGTCACATGTTAAATTCCCCAACACATAAAAAATAAATAATAAGCTAAAGCAGCCAAGGCCAAACTTTAAGAAAGAAATGATTCATTCATTGCTTAGCTGGGTCTTCAGGCTATGTAGTCTGTTAGTTCACCTCACTTCCGAATCCAAGTCGTTCTTTCTTTTGTCACTTCACATTTAATCACGTCTGTTCCCTGAAAAGATTAGCACACCTCTCCTGTCTTCAGGTTCGAGTCGTTAGTTCCGTCATCAGTGTCTGATCCGGGCCGTTACAGCCCCTTATGCAATGCGTGCAGTCCCGAAAACAGAATTGATTAGTTCACCTCTCGAGTCTTCGGGTTTGAATCATTCGTTCACCAACTCACAGCCCCATAGGCTGAATGCAGAAGATCCTGTACAGAACCGATGGCATGTAGCGCATGCACGGTCAACACAAAATGAACGAATCGCTCTCTGAGACAACTCGTTGTTCCCGAGTCATATTAAAGATTTGTTCATGAACGACGCATAGTTGTCAACAGAACTCAACTGCACGCACGCTTTGAGAGAAATAGTAAAGGTGAATGCATATACGAACAAGTTCTCTGTTTAGTAAACAAATTCAACCCAAGCGCTATTTGATGATGTGGCTGATTACTTTACTGTTGATCATCTGTCAATCATCGTATAAAGCCCGCCCTGACAATTTGATTGGTCCGAACAGCTCCTGTTTGGGCATAGTTACTCCACAACAGATCAAGTCCAGATCGAACTTCCCGACCTCAAATATTGTGGGCGGGGCTAAACTCGGCTGGCATCCAGGTTACCTTTAAGCAGCACAACTGTCAACACTGATAATAATAAGAAATGTTTCTTATGTGGTCTCTACTTGCCTCGTCGTCTCATCAACATATCACTTACTCTATTTCACTACATTCTCTCCTCTAATTTCTAATTCACACTTATTGTATCTCATCTAATATGTCTCAACTCTTCCCCACAGTCTCTCAGCCCTCTTGTCTTATGTCATCTTGTCTTATTTGATCTCATCATCACAATATCTCAGCCTGTTACTTATTCTCACATCAGTCCATCTTGACTCACCTAATCTTGTCTCGTCTCCACATTCTTCACATCCTCTTATATCTCACACTCATTCTGTCTGTATCACTTTTTGTCTCATCACTAGATTTTCACATTATGCAAAACATTTTTACTTACACTGCCTCATATCATCTCAATTCATCTCCACATTATCTCAGATTGTTAGTTTCATATATAAACTTGTTGTCTCATGTTGTCTCAACTAATCTCATCTCTCCATTTTCTCCACCCTATTATATCCCACATACAGTAAACTTACTCTGTGTCTGGCTCGTGTCATTTCATTGTCTCACTTCATTTTTTTCCTCCCTCTTACAGAACTTTCTCACTGCATCTCATTTTGTCACAATACATTATCTCTAAAAGCATTTTTTTACTTACACTTACTGTGTCTCATATCGTCTCATTCCATCTCCATATTCTCTCAGCCTGTTAGTTTCTTACATAAACTTTCTCTGTCATCTCAACTCTGCATTCTCTCTGCCCCTATCACATACATTGGTTAGACTTTATTTTAAGGTGTCATTGTTACACTGTAATTATATATTTATGAACTGAGTAATATTAATTAACAACATGTACTTAGTATAGGGTTAGGGTAGGATTAGGGTTTGGTTGAGGGTTAGTTGCATGTAATTATGCGTAATTTACTGTTATTACTATGGTAATAAGTACATGTAACACACTGATCAGGCATAACATCATGACCGCTGACAGGCACCTGTTAGTGGGTGGGATATATTAGTCAGCAAGTGAACATTTTGTCCTCAAAGTTGATGTGTTAGAAGCAGGAAAAATGGGCAAGCGTAAGGATTTGAGCGGATTTGAGCGAGTTTGACATGGGCCAAATTGTAATGGCTAGATGACTGGGTCAGAGCATCTTCAAAACTGCAGCTCTTATGGGGTGTTCCCGGTCTGCAGTGGTCAGTATCTATCAAAAGTGGTCCAAGAAAGGAACAGTGGTGAACCGGCGACAGGGTCATGGGCGGCCAAGGCTCATTGATGCACATGGGGAGCGAAGTCTGGCCTGTGTGGTCCAATCAAACAGACGAGCTACTGCAGCTCAAATTGCTCAAGAAGTTAATGCTGGTTCTGATAGAAAGGTGTCAGAATACACAGTGCATCGCAGTTTCTCGTGTATGGGGCTGCATAGCCGCAGACCAGTCAGGGTGCCCATGCTGACCCCTGTCCACTGCCTAAAGCGCCAAGAGTGGGCACATGAGCATCAGAACTGGACCAAGGAGCAATGGAAGAAGGTGGCCTGGTCTGATGAATCACATTTTCTTTTACATAACCTGGATGGCCGGGTGCATGTGTGTCTCTGGGGAACACATGGCACCAGGATGGAGGCCCGACCTCACAACTTACAGGACTTAAAGGATCTGCTGCTCACATCTTGGTGCTATATATAACAGCACACCTTCAGGGGTCTAGTGGAGTCCATGCCTCGACGGGTCAGGGCTGTTTTGGCAGCAAAAGGGGACCAACACAATATTAGGTCATAATGTTATGCCTGATCGGTGTATGTAACAAGGACACAGTAAAATGAAGTGTTACCCATTTACTCTGTGTCTTTCTCACGTATCTCAGCTTGTCTAATCTCATCTTTTTTCTTCACTCTTACTTTCTTATTCTAAGAATCTAATTTTAACTTGTCTTGTCTCATCTTATCTCCACATTCTCTCAGTTCACTTAATTCCTGCCTACTCTTGCATGTAAAATAATGAAGTACAGGTTGATGAGATGAGACAATAATGGTCTCATCCAATCTCATCTCATCCAATCTCATCCTCCAAAAACATGTCAGCAATCCAAGCTAGCAAAATGATTGACATCAGAGCATTCGTGATTGGCTAGTGTTCTGATTGGGCCGGTCCCCTGCCTCTTCTTTTTCTTTTTTATTGCTGTTTACTGAGACAGGTATGATTTCTCAGCACTTCAGTTTCAGTGCTATCTGTCGGAGTCAACCTGACTTCTCACTTCTTCACTAAATTGAGTTCCTGCTGAAAATAAGTTATCTGCTGTTTATTTTTATTTTTTTAAATAGTTTTATAAACTACATGCTGTGTTCTCGTTTCAGACACAAATATTCACAATAAGCTCATGCTTTGCTTAAATTTTCAAGGGAAACTGTTAAAAAGTAATTTTTCTATGAGTGTATCTAAAACACAGCATAAAGAGGGTGACGTGTTTTGTTTTTCATGGTCATTCTTTTTGTCACCTTTATATTTTGTTTCACATCATTCATCAAAATAACCTGCACTGTCTCGAGGCTGTGCCTCAACGGTGAAGTCTAATAAGTGTAATCCTAAGGTCTCCGAGCAGCTAAACATATCCTGGAGCCAGACTGCTTTTATTACATTTCACAGTGAAATTGGATTTGGTTTCAAAAGTCAGGCTTGTGCTCGGATTGACTTGAGATGTTTATGTGAAGCCATGAAGCAATGTACAGCATTGCAGAGAGTGTGTGTGTGTGTGTGTGTGTGTGCATGCTTACATGCGTGTGTTGAACAAGTCATATGACACATTCAGAAGAACGCCATGTGATATAGATCTGGAGACTGAATCACTTCAACTAGTGAGACTGAATCTATGGTCTAAGACACACTTTATATAATCAGATTCATTTAATCGAGTTCAAAGTAAAGTAATGTGTTGTTTAATTTTCACAGTAATATCTAAGGTACTTTTTTAAATAAGTTATGATGTTGAGAGAAAGAAGGAAATATTCAAGTTGCTGCAATCAGTGAGCATGATCAGCCCACCCTGCATGTTTTAAAAAACTTAATAATACCACAAATAATATAATATAATATAATATAATATAATATAATTTGTGCTGTCAATCAATTTTTTCTGTAATTATTTGTGATTAAAAACATTGGAGTTTTTAATCTTTTTATATTGTAATAATTTTATAGTTACTTTCCAAATTAATTCTGAAACAACTTAAAGACAGTATATTTTAAATATTTGTTGTAATGGCATCTTTTTATGAATAAAGGCCAGTATGACTGATACTAATACTGCTATGGATGTCTCTATGAAATTTATTTTTTTAAACATGAATGATAGACATTAAACATTACAGTATCATTGAAAGCTATATACATTTCAACATATACTATGCTTTAAAAAATTACTTTTAATTTAAGTGAACTTCAAACAATCTTCACATAAACCCATTACAATAAATGTCATATTTACCTCATATTTATTTTAGGAAATATACAGAAATTGAAGTTATCAAACAGTCTGCACTGCATAAATAATAAAATAAATATAGATTAATCCTTATTAAAGCTACAATTTTCTCTGTTACCTTCTTTGATTCACATTAATGATAGACATCACATCAACTGGTTTATTAGGCTGCTGTCACTTTAAGATCTGCCACTGCCGAACATGACACAGATCTGATGCGCTGTCACGCGCATCTCATTTCCTCACAACTCTTTAAGTTCATTTAAGACGTTATTTAACTAATTTAAGACTGCTCTTATGAGAATACTCGACAAAATGGGCATTTTGGCAAAATTCTGTGTTATTGTACGTTCAACCACGAAAGAGAACTCGATTCTGGGAGCATTCTCTTTTGTCTTGTTTAAAAGAAGTTTCATGTGCTCAACAAATTTATTTGATATGCAGTCAAACCAAAAATTATTCAGACACCAGATATAATTTTTTACTAGTGGGTGCAGGACACTATAGTTCATTTATGTAAGTAAGGATAGCAAAATAAAGTAAACTGTGACATATTATACACAAAAATTCTTCATACAGTGAACTACCAGTAAAATTTATAACAATTTGGGACCAAAACTATTCAGACACTGACCTGACCATGTTTTGCTTAAGTGTTTTTTCTTTAATTGCTAATGCGACCTTTTACACCACAGACTGAACACAATTAAGCATTGCTTGGTCATTGGTTGACCTAAATTGGTATTATCTAATTGTGTTGAAGGTGTCTGAATACATTTTGGTTTGACTGTATTATACACACACACACACACACATACACTCACCTAAAGGATTATTAGGAACACCATACTAATACTGTGTTTGACCCCCTTTTGCCTTCAGAACTGCCTTAATTCTACGTGGCATTGATTCAACAAGGTGCTGAAAGCATTCTTTAGAAATGTTGGCCCATATTGATAGGATAGCATCTTGCAGTTGATGGAGATTTGTGGGATGCACATCCAGGGCACGAAGCTCCCGTTCCACCACATCCCAAAGATGCTCTATTGGGTTGAGATCTGGTGACTGTGGGGGCCATTTTAGTACAGTGAACTCATTGTCATGTTCAAGAAACCAATTTGAAATGATTGGAGCTTTGTGACATGGTGCATTATCCTGCTGGAAGTAGCCATCAGAGGATGGGTACATGGTGGTCATAAAGGGATGGACATGGTCAGAAACAATGCTCAGGTAGGCCGTGGCATTTAAACGATGCCCAATTGGCACTAAGGGGCCTAAAGTGTGCCAAGAAAACATCCCCCACACCATTACACCACCACCACCAGCCTGCACAGTGGTAACAAGGCATGATGGATCCATGTTCTCATTCTGTTTACGCCAAATTCTGACTCTACCATCTGAATGTCTCAACAGAAATCCAGACTCATCAGACCAGGCAACATTTTTCCAGTCTTCAACTGTCCAATTTTGGTGAGCTCGTGCAAATTGTAGCCTCTTTTTCCTATTTGTAGTGGAGATGAGTGGTACCCGGTGGGGTCTTCTGCTGTTGTAGCCCATCCGCCTCAAGGTTGTGCGTGTTGTGGCTTCACAAATGCTTTGCTGCATACCTCGGTTGTAACGAGTAGTTATTTCAGTCAAAGTTGCTCTTCTATCAGCTTGAATCAGTCGGCCCATTCTCCTCTGACCTCTAGCATCAACAAGGCATTTTCGCCCACAGGACTGCCGCATACTGGATGTTTTTCCCTTTTCACATCATTCTTTGTAAACTCTAGAAATGGTTGTGCGTGAAAATCCAAGTAACTGAGCAGATTGTGAAATACTCAGACCGGCCCGTCTGGCACCAACAACCATGCCACGCTCAAAATTGCTTAAATCACCTTTCTTTTCCATTCTGACATTCAGTTTGGAGTTCAGGAGATTGTCTTGACCAGGACCACACCCCTAAATGCATTGAAGCAACTGCCATGTGATTGGTTGATTAGATAATTGCATTAATGAGAAATTGAACAGGTGTTCCTAATAATCCTTTAGGTGAGTGTACATAACTTCCATTTACAACATATCAATTATCAATTGATTGCAAATATTTAATTATATTATAAATACTATAATTAATATTTCTATAGGTGATGTTTTGGCATACATTTAGGCTAAATTAATTTCTTCGATACACCTTTACATATATGCTCTCTTCTGCTAAGCAACAAGAACGTGAGACACCTGTGATTCACAGACTGATGGTAATGTGTCTATAATGGAAAAAGTGCTCTTTTCGGCACACGCCATAATCATGTGAAGGATGCTCGACTCTTGTTTGCGCATATGTTTTTCTATGATAACAACAGAACCCACTTTGTTCTTATCTATTCTGGCATTTTTAGCCCAAAGCTTGTAAAGCAACAGGGAGGAGAGAGAGAGAGACATTGAAAGAACAAAGAAAAGGAGAGAAAGAAACTCCTGCTGTGCCCTAAGTCTTTCTGCACTGGGTCTCAGTTGTGATTCAATGCCCGCGTGAGGCTTGTGGGCGCCTGCTAATGTGATTTTGCGTACATATGCGAGTTTCTGCGTCACAACATGGAGCATCTCCGTCAGATGGACGACAATGGCAAAAACACAAACCCGGGTCTGCAAAATGCTCTGTTTATTTATTCACAGATTTAATGACTCAAACTGGGGATCTGTTGTTTGATCATGTGAGTGTTTAGGTTTGAAGACAGCATAGACCGATAAGCAACTGGAACAGGCAACGGGAACGTTTATGCTCTGACTTCCTGCTACAGATACGAGAGTAAATTACCCAGAGAGCTCAGGACGAACAGATCAGCGCTCGTCCTTTTGTGCCCATCTGGGTCCACATCCAAGCCATAATCACCAGCAAAACCGACTTGGCAAGGCAGCAAAGGGCAGCTCACTTTCCCCAGGTGTAGAGCCATTTGGATTGATCTGAGTAATCAAAATGTAACACTGCCACCATGTGGTCAGGTTGGGAATTGCACGCTCTTTTGCAGCAGCTCCATTCACACGCAAACCCTAGTGACCAACTTTGATACCGCTGGGCAACAAGCGCATACAGTAATCCAATACGCCCACAAACCACATCCATTAAAAAAAGCCCCTCCGTGGCATGATAAATAAAAGCTGAATGCATGCCCAGTCACAAACATTTTCATTTTCCTTTAATCAAAGTCTACGTTTGTAGGCTCAACTCACTGTGGATCAGATCCAACAGCAATCACTCCCTATATATCCAAGCCGTTTGGTCAAACAGACACCAGCATTGCAGTATTAATGCAGTGGAAATAACTTAACTACCTGTAGATGCGAAAGCAGCTGCTTTTAATGAAACTCAGATTGCAGGGGAATGATTTCAATGACCTAAAAAAAAAAAAAATCACAAATGATAGACATTTCATGTCTCAAATCTGGGCATTTGAATAAAACTCATAAATAATTCATGCACTGCCCGTCTTACACAAATACAACTCAAGCATGCTCACACCAAACTGTTTGCTAAACACTAATATTGTAAGGCAAGAAAAAATGTGCACTTAAATTATTTTAAAAGCATGTCAGGATCAATATTCTTTGCGTGTTGTGCTATATGGTTGCCTACGGTTCTCAAATTATATTTCAACCTCTAACAGCACGATTCCGTGCTGCAATAAAGCACATGCATTATAGCACTTTATAAGATGCTAGTGGTTAGGTGCCACACTGTGACAGTGATTAATCCCTGTGTTTTTATTTTTTATCATCATGTCTCTCTTTAAGTGGCAGTGTTGCAATAAGAACCACGTTCCTCCGTCCTGCAGCCTCAGGCTAACACACACTGTTTCTGTCATTGCCCCAGGCCTCTTTTCAAATAGCTCCCAGTGTTGCTTGGCATGTGCTTTTTCTGAAAATGAAACGTAAAGAGTGAGTATTTTAATGAATTTAACTTAATTTCACGTTAAACCATCAAAATATTAGGAAACGTTATATTTTTTAAATATTCATCTAAACGTCGCTCTCAGCTGCATGGACGGCGTCTGGATGTTCCGCAAAAGGTATTTCCAAATTCTTTTTACTTCTAAGCAAAGATCGAAAAAGATCTTCGCTGTGAGTATATTGGGGAACTGTACATTATCAGTCTCTTGTACGTTACATGTGCACGACTGTGAGCACAAGCTTCTTTTGGTGTCCCCTCAGCACTTGGTGCGTGATGCGCGTGGTGGGAGTGGCAGCGCTGCCCTGTTAAAATAGTCTGTGTGAATACAGTGGTTCAAGCTTAAAAGGATAGTTCACCCAAAAATGAAAATTCTGTCCTCATTTATTCAACCTCATGTTGTTGAATATGTATGAATTTCTTTGTCCTGCTGAACACAAGATATTTTGAAGAATGTCGGTAACCAAACAGTTGATGGACCCCATTGACCTCCATAGTCCAACAACTGTTTAGCTCCCCATATTCTTCAAAATATCTTCTTTTGTTAAATGTTATGAAGCGACGAGAATACTTTTTGAGAAAACAAACAAAAATAACGACTTTATTCAACAATTTCTTCTCTTCCGTGTCAGTCTCTGTTCACGTCGTTCAACAGATATGTTTTCACAAGCTTTGCAATTCACCGGCATCATGTCGACAGATAAGGTTATTAAAATTACATGTTTATGATAGTTTGATTATAAAGTAGTCTTTATTTGAGACTATATAGATCTGGCTAAGTGAGATTATAATCCTTATTCAGAATATAATCCTTATTTTCAATGGCATCCGCTATAATAAACTGTATTAAGCGCCTAGATCACTTATCATTTTCCACAGCTCATGTTGTCTGGAGTTTTTCGTCTACTGACATTTCTTGGAAAGATATTTTTGCAGTGTTTTGTCAGCAGAACAATCCAAAAACATTAAGTAACAGTACAACCCAATGAAGAGATGTATGTCTATCCCTCATAGCCTCGCTTTCATTCCCATTAAAAACGATGGCAGTGCTGTGAATAAGATCTATAGGTTGAATCAGTCCCTTTTCTTTGCAAGACACATTGACATTACAGTATAGAATAGCTCTTTCAGCATTATCCTAAACATTGTATAAACATTCGTTTCATGTGTAAATTTCACATCCTTTTGATTTTCATGGCAAAAACGTCCCGAGTCCTTCATGTAAAAATCAGTCTACAGGCTTTCATAGAATACATAAAATTTTCATAGTCGGGGAAGCTGTTCACACTAAATAATAACAATAAAAAATTAAGCAAAAATGTGGTTAATACATGTTAATTCTAACAAATAGCATCTTTAAATATATGGGAAGAACAAAACATTAAACTTGGTGACAAAATAATTTGGCAAAATACAGTTACAGGTTTTATTTTACTACGCCAAAAAATGCACAGGAAAAGAAAAAGCCCACAGGATAAAGAATATATTGACTATAACAATCAGTTATTAATATTTTCTTTGCTCTCTCGGTGTTGCATTTGTTGCATTTGTTTCTTTGTATGATAGCCTGGGCAGAAATTATGTCTGCACAATTTGGCATGTTTCATTGCATTATCACGAATAAAACAATTGACTCCAAGCACAACTACTCAATATGCTTATAAAATCTTAACCATTTTCTCATAATTAATATTTAAAGAAAGGGTGAAGATGCTAATTTTTCTTAGGCAAGACATAACTTGAAGCAATTTTATTGTATGCAAGTCCTGGGGAAACCAAATTTTTTTTTATATTAACACCACCAATAACTTTCAGTATTGAGTCCACTCCTCCACGATGTCTTTGTCAAAATATCATAAACGTCACCTTGTGGGGAAAAATTGATGGGCTTTATTTGTTCAGTGCATTTGACAAACATGTGTACCAATTATCAGCTCACGCCAGATGGGTGTATGTTGTGCCTAAATAGACATAATTTCTTTTCCCCCATCACATCCACCCTGTTACCATGGCAACAAATACACGGCAACAGCTCCAGCTGTACGGTCTCGCTGGAAGAACGAATCTATCTCACTCCAGCCCAGTTTAAAGTCATTTCTCCTCATTATGTTTGCAACTACAAAGACAAGATTCCCCCAAAGATGATGTTTACTCCGTTAGATCGCCTCTTATGTCATATTCTTTTATTAACCTGTTGGACAGAGTTGCAGCCCTGAGCTCAGATGCATGATTGAGTGAGAAGCATCTCACGTTAAACCGATTTTCAATTTCACGTCAAAACACGACAGGGCCTAGTCAGGAGAAAGATACTGATTGCAGTCAGAATGGACAGCCGGTCGAGGCATGTCCCATAAATCACTGGACTCTGGCCATAGGAGAAACACTCGGTTTAAAATTCTAGACAATGATGCAGTGATTTATAGGTATTCAGAAGATAGTTATTCTACCCAGTGAGCAGATCTTATACATTGTGGATGAGTGAGCCGACAAGTGAGGGAGATCTATTCAGGTTATTAGCTTAAACAATTCCAGGTGTAAGATGTCAATTATTTGAATCTGTTGAGTTATAGAATAAGAATAAAAGAATAGAATAAGTTTTGCAATTCAAAATATTCCTATAACATACTGCCTGGCCAAAAAAAGTCACTGTTTGGATTTAAATAGGCAAATGCTTAAGAGTCTATGATTGGATCATTATTGCAGTGATTATTATGTTATATGTTTGGCAACAGTTCTTCTAACCCTAATTGGTGGAGTGTGTAGCTTTTCGTTTCTTAAACAACCATGTATGAAGGCCCGACATGGCCATATTCCAGGATGACAAGGTCAAGATTCATCAGGCTGAAGTTGTGAAAGAATGGTTGTGAGGGAGTATGAAGAATCATTTTCACACATGAATTGGCACCTCCAGACCTTAAATGAATTGAAAGTCTTTGGGATGTGCTGGAGGAGACTTTACAGAGTGCTTGTCTCTTGCATTGTCAATACCAATGACCAAAAATGTATAGACTTCTGGATGGAATACATTTTTTGGTCATGATCTTGTATTGACAATGCAAGAGACAAGCACTCTGTAAATTCTACTCCAGCACAAAGACTTTCAATGAATTTAAGGTCTGGAAATGAAAATAAATAAAAAGCTACACACTCCATCAAGGGTTAGATGAACTATTCCCAAACATATAGCATGCTAGAAACATAATAACAACTGCAATAATGATCCAGTCATTGGGCCTCATTCATAAAACACGAGCAGAACACATTTTTGTGTAAATCGTTTGTAAAGCTGTTCCGATGTAAATTTTGGATTCATGAAAATGTTCGTATTTTCAAAATGTTAGTTGGTACGAAAGGAATTTACACCTGCTCCCTACCACGTGTAAATGGTGCGTAAAACATAGGCAAACTGATGACATGCATTTTGATAACACTATTTACCACATAATAATTTATGTTTTTTACAATAAACAAATTAAATGTGAAAAATGTAATTAATGAAATTGACTGAAAACAGAAAAAATTATTATGGAATCAGTTTACTATGATAAAGGTCAAAATGTAAAGGCGAACATTTTCTATGGCTGACATCGCTTTTGCTTGATTTGGCGGACAGAGCGCTGCACAAAAAACATGTTTTTAGAGACCGTGCAGATTTATTCGCTGAGAATGATGACTCGTTTCAGACTACCCAGACCAATTCTTTTGCATTTCTGCAATATATTGGAGCCAAAACTTACAAGGGAGTTCAGAAGATCCCACAGCATTCCTGTACACGTACAGGTGTTGTTCGTGCTTGGCTTTTTGGCAACAGGAACATTCCAGCGGGAGATTGCAGACAGGTCAGGGATATCTCAGCCATCCATGAGTTGCATCATCCCAGGTGTTCTTGATGCTATAATACGGCTAATGCCTCAGTATATAAAATTCCCATATAACATGAATCATCAGCTAGAGATGAAGCAGAGATTCTTTGCTATTGCAAACCTGCCCAATGTCATCGGGGCAATTGACTGCACACACATTCGCAAGGCTCCATCAAATTATGCAGTTGCATTCTTGAATAGGAAAAACTATCATTCCATCAATGTGCAACTGATTTGTGATGCCAAATGCGCACTTCTTAATGTAGTGGCCCGCTGGCCGGGTGGAACCCATGATAGTTTCATCCTTCGGAGCAGCTCAGTTGGCACACGTTTGGACAGTGGTGCAGTTACAGAAGGCTGGTTAATTGGTATGTAAAGTCCGTTTTTAAAAAACAACTACACATTGTTGGCTTATTTGACTTTCTCACTCTTTCCCGCTCACACTTAGGTGACAATGGTTATCCCCTGATGCCATGGCTTATGACCCCACTGATAAATCAACAGAAGCTGGCATACAATGAAACACACGCAAGAACTCGGTCAGTTATTGAATGCACGAACGGGATCTTAAAGGGTCGCTGGCGGTGTTTGGACACATCAGGTGGAACACTATTATACAGACCAGAAAATAATACTGGCCTGCTGTGTCCTACACAACATTGCCATGGAACATGGTCTGCCAGACCCAGAGGATCCACTCTTACCTGAGCGTTGTATAGTGCCTCCAAGGTCGCCAGTCCGAAACATGGGCATACCCAGGGCCGGATTAACATAAGGGCTAGGTGGGGCTTCAGCCCCTGGGCCCTAGCACGGAGGGGGCCCGTGATTGGCAGAGGAAAAGATTGACAGTCAATCGGGAGCACCTAAAATTTTCCTGGTGGGCCGCTCGCCAAACCCCACCACGCCCCCACATATTAAGCGCTGTTATTTGCTGGAGTGCTGCAAGTGCATGGGAACAAACACCAAAAGCCAGGTAATGAAACAGCGCTACCTGATTAAACGGCGCACACATCCAGTAGTCGCAGCTGGATCGTCTCACGCACAGTGCTGACGAACTCGTTCTTTTTCCGAGGTGTACATAATAAATGTTGTGAAATAATTGACTAATAGAGTATTAACACTGCTTTAGTGCTGCCATGATATCTTCTTATCTGAGCTGCCCTGCCTGCAGTCTGTCACCGCTCGTTAATGTTAAAATATTTTAAATGACCAATCAAATTAAAGTAGGCAGGCTTTATGTTCACAGAAGCTGCTGTGCGTGAGTCGCACGACGCTTCAGTAAACGGTGCGAGATGTAAGTATAGCTAAGCTAAACATTTCATATTTGACAGCTGTTTTAGGATAGAAATGTTAAACAATGAAAAGACTATCAGCCAGAGCTCAGCTTTAGGAGGGGAAGAGACATATATAGATCAGAAAAGTTGTTGCTGTTTCTGGAAACCTGTTTTCTTTGACCTCATATTTGGAGTTAATGCACTTATGCTGTTAATGTGTTGCTGCCTGGAATATTTATATATAGGCCTACTTAATATTAAAATTGAATATTCAGACAGTATAAACTCATTGTATCTCTGTGCTTTGAAGATTTTGTTTTTTAAAAATACTAATTATTTCTGCGGTAGAAAACGTTGTTGCACCAAGATCTGCTACTATGGGGGTCCTTAGGTTTGTTATAGCCCCAGGGCCCTACGTGTTCTTAATCCGGGCCTGGGCATACCTATAGCTGCAATTGTACAGCGACAGGAACTAATTCAGCGTTTCTAAAACCGCATGCAATTAAAAAGTGCACATAACAGTTGCTCTACATTTAAAACATTATTTTGTACGTTTAATTGCATCACATATTTCTCTTAGGCTTGCATTTATTTCTTTTAATGCAAGTTTTGTCTTGCTCGTCTAACACTTCTTGACTTAAAACAGTCTTCTGTGCAGAGCTAGCACTGCGGGATGGTGTGGGATAAACAGGTCCAGGTGCTGCAGGAGGAACGGGGCTGGTTGCTGCTTCAGTGGTCACACGGGACACAGTTGGCATTTCTTTAAAAAGAAAAATGTAAACTCAGCGTAAATTACTTTGTGGGTTTCTCCTCAAAAGTTGTATATTATCTTTTTGCTTTTCCAAATGTGCCTTAATGACAATAAAAAAAACTATGTAGCCTTACCGTCTGATTGTGCTGAAGTGTTTTCTTGTCACCATCGGAAATTACACCTGACAGAGACGTTTCACCAATTATGCTGATGATGCGTTCATCACAGATATATACGCTTGATGATGGCGGTCCTCCTCCAGTTTGTGCAAGATTTTTTCAATAATTACCCATGTGTTTTTACTTTCAAGCTTCATGTCGAAGCATTTCCTTTTAACTTCTTGATTCGTTTGAATAACAAATGAAACTGCATTAACAGTATCTGTAGTTTGCTGCCAAGCCTAATTTTTTCTAGGTCATTTTTTCTGATATAAAATGTCCGTTTTGAATGTACTTCAAACAATAAAGCTTCTATCTCCGCGTCAGAATTTTTTTTCTTCTTAATTCTCTTTTGTGAAGACATGCTAAAAACCTAATTTTCAATTATGACATCCTTATATGGTTGTCAGTTATAATTTATAGGTGGGGATTATGGTAATTTTGGTTTGATTATGGTTGATTTTATATTGTTTTAGGTGCTGCTTTGATAGTCTAGTAATTTAGGGTACATGATAACGATGTACTAAAAACAGAAAACTTTTTTCTTCGCATTTTTTGCTTACAGACGTCAACATTGTCAAAGCGATCCCCGTTTACATGGATCCACGAAAACGATTTTCATGTCTGGCAAGTAGTTAGCGAAGTCACTTTGTAAAGATACACTACAGATCTATAGATTGATCACGTAATGCGCATGACGTCACAGTTTTCACAATTTTGCGTTAAAAGTTTGCGTTTTCAGGCCCCCAAAACGTTGTTGTCGTGTAAATTAGCATGCATAAAAAGCATAAAAAGTTTCACGTTTTTAGTTGAAAATGGTGTCGTTTAAACGGCCCCTAAGTGTAAAGATGCATTGAATTGGCCAAAAGTGTCAGTAAAGACATCTATAATGTTACAAAAATGTTCTGTTAAAATAGAAACTTTTGAACTTTCTATTCATCAAAATAATCTTGAAAAAAATGTATCACAATATTCATAAAATATTAAGCAACAACTGTTTTCAACATTGATAATATTGGTATTTCTTGAGCACCAAATCAGCATATTAGAATTATTTCTGAAGGATCATGTTAAATAAGGCCCCGCCCACACGGAGACGCGTTTAGCTGTATACGTAAAAATTATGTATCATTTCAGCATTTCATCCACACGGATCCGGCATTTTAGAAGCCTGAAACCGATATTTTTTTTAACCAGGTCCCGGAGTGGATAAATCTGAAACCGACACCCTTGCGTTTTTGTGCGTACAGCCAATCCGTATATTTTGTGAAATGGTGATGTCATCACACCACGTCCCGCGCGTTAAAGACTAGAAGGAATACAGCTACTGCACTGGGCATGCGCACATCAATATTGTGTCATTTAATTACTGTATTTGCATTATTGTAAGGGTAGGCGTTAATAAAGCACAATCTGGTAAGTAGGAAATGTATTTATTATTATTATTTTATTGTGAGATTTTGCCTCACTTCCTACAATTGCTTTACCCCTCCTAGCCACAACTTTTCTTCTTGTTTTTAGTGTATTTCTGTGGCAGAATTACAGTGCCACATACTGCTCTGGCATGTATACTACATCGTTTTGAGTCGGTTTCAGTGGTTTTGTGTGTACGCAGATATTTCTTGGATAGGGATAAGGAAAGCTCTGGCTTCATGTGGATGTGGCCTAAGATATGCACTGTAAGACACACAAAACAAATATATATCTATCTATCTACACTGGGGAAAAAAAAGTGTGTTGGATTTACATGATTTAATTGTGTACATTGGTCCCACAAGTTTAAGCAAACATAATTTGCTCATGGAACATCATGGAATTTAAGTGACCCAATTAAGTAGTCTCAAAGTGAATTTTATATGGCTCCCTGACATGATTCAGGCATTAAATTTCATATATTCATTCATCCACTTCAATTTCATATATTTTAATGTTACACAACTGAATTATAATACTGCACTAGCTAGTTGACAAACTTTTAGCTAGTAATAGCACACATTAGCATCTTAAATGCGAAGCATTAAAATCTCTTTCAGCAAAGCAGTTATGACATTGTTGTATTAGTCCACAGCCTAAGCAAATGCTCCACTCTTCTCCACAATGGTGACCCACTGTAATTTAAATTGTTCTAATAATTCCAACATAATTGATAACAACATTTACTCTCTCTTGATTTAGCCATATGCAAAGCATGGTGGGAACTAACAAGCCCCACCCAGTTTCAGTTAATGCAACACAAATCATTCATGTAATCTCAACACAACAGTACACTTCAATTTGACTTATTGTTAGGACAAAATGTATAGCAATTGTGTTGCTTTAGCTCATTTTAATTAAGCAATTTGAACAAGCAGTAAAAATGATTTTGTTCAGTGTATCTATCTATCTATCTCTTTGTCTATCTATCTCTTTGTCTATCTATCTATCTATCTATCTATCTATCTATCATCTATCTATCTGATGATCATCTATCTATCTATTTCTTCTAAAAATCCTATGAGAAAATAACAGGAGTAATAGAAACAAACTGAAAGTTTTGTCAGGTAGCAAAAATGTTCTTCATGTAATGTGTAAATACATTCTATTCAAGTAAAGTCATTTATCTTAATTAATTGGTCCAAATTTAGAGACCCATGTGAGATCACTAGGGTTTTTATCTCAGGAGATCTGAAAGGTCAAAAGTCTCCATGTGTCTTCATTGCTCAGAGAGATTTTACTTTAAAAGTAAGCTATTAAAATGAATCATATCATCAAATCTGAAACCGAACAGATCTCAAAGGAAATTCGGTATAATCGTCAGACAGAGGCATTGCTCTGGGAATGAGACTGATAGAGCTACATTCAGCGGTCTTCTATTCACGCAGCCCCTCATCATGTCAATCGACAGGTGGATCCTGTTAACCAAAGGGGAAGGTGCTGGTGGGCTTCCCACAGCAGGTGCCCTTGTTCCAGGCTGTGATGAGTGCCAGCTGCTGACAGAGGGCCGTCCACCAGCGGAAGATGGTCCTTTCCTCCCTATTCCTCCACTCTATTCACCAGCAACTTTACCACAAGATCTGTCAATCAACTTCAGTGTGTGTGTATAAATATACTAGCGTGGCTGCTCATTGGCTAGTCTTCCAGCAGATAAAAGACTTTGGCTTATTAAAACTGTCAATGGCATTGTCCTGAAGAATGCTTTGAGAAGACTGATATTCATTTGAGGTATTCCACTATGCTTGAGTGATGGCTGATGAACTGTTAAGGAGGGCTTCTCATTTAGTCTGGAGACTGGTTGTATTTTGACACGTAAGAGAAAAACTATGCCTTTATTTATTTTTGCCAGTTTTATTTCATAGTTTCTAGAGGACAGAAAATGATTGGGAAAGAGAGAGGTGAAGGGTTGCACTGTCTGCATGAGCAACATGGCTCAAGGTCTCAGACCTTTTGTGCCAAACAGTTAATAAGGATGGTTTTGTATTTTTAAAAAAAGGAACAGCAAAGTAAATGCATAAACTGTACTCATACTGCTTTGCATGGCCATGGTGAATAAAAGAAAAGAAGACATTTAAAGTGCTTAAAGCATAGACATGAAAATGACCCTGGAAGTTAACACTATATTAATGATTATTTCCATGTCTTATTTACAAGTTGGGTGTTGAATTGGAATTAGAATTTGAATAAACAGGAAGATACATTTACTGAATTGCAATTGTGCAAATATATAATATATAGATGTGTATAGTTATAGAGGTGGCATACAATTAAATATCTAATTATTAGTATAAATTAATAAATAAAACAAACATTAAATATACTGTATATAGCATTTTTAATTCTTGAATTCATATTCGAATAACAATTCTGCATCCTGCTTGCTACCTAAATTAAAATTCTATTCAATTTAAGGAACTGAACTGATTAATAGTCTAATTTTAATGATTAAGAGTTTACGTTTTTAAAATCAATAATGTGTTTGTAAAAAAAAAAAAAAAAAAAAAAGCATATAAAATGTATAAACTTTAAATTCTTTAAACATGTTCGCTTGACCTAATCTAAACCATTTGACAGATATTATTAACTGTTTTACACACAATAACTGAGTAATTTCCCTTAATAAATAAGTATACTTCAAGTTCATTTTATTAGTATACATAATATATAAGGAAAGTTTTTGTATAAAACTATACTTTTAAGCATATTTTTAAGTATATTAGTAAACTTACTAATGAGTACACAACTACGTTTTTCTTTTGTACTGCAACTATACATCAAGTGAACTTATACTGATAGTTTACTAAGGTACTTGTAGCACATTTTTTAGGTTATGAATATTTTTGCACTTTCAATATGCTACTATGTTCCTATTTAGGTATTACATTTTATACTTGAAATATACCTTTAACTGTACTTGAAGTAGATTTGAAGTATATTCCTATGTAGGAGAGACCGGGTATAGTTGTAACACGGGGAGAGTTGTAACACTACCAATTCCACGAATCACTGATAAGATAGGAGTCATATGACAGTTTCAGTTTCCTCTGGCTTCCTTTACGATCCCACATGGAGGTTTTCCAGTCTTTGTTGCTATCTCTCCTGAAGCTACAGCAGAAAATATAATTCTGAGGTAAGAAAGTAAAAAAAATAACAAGATAATATTTTGTTTAGTACTTCTACCGTTGTAGATAACGTTGTATGAGTTATATCAGGTCAAAGTGTAGTTTCTCTAGTAAAGAATGGTGTATCAACCTCCTGCTAATTTCAAAACACCATGCTAATACAGCTAGCTAAACATTAGGTGACAGCGGCGGGGTAGGTTGTGACACGTGTTTTGAAACAACCATCCACTTACATACAACTAAGAACATTTTTGTGATTTTAATAATTCTACAGAATGCCTATGTTTGTTAATTTGCTCTCACTCACACACACACACACACACACCGAGAGAGAGACATACACACACACCCATATGAATGTTCAGAATTAGGAACATATTTGTTTTCTTTATAAATCAATATTTTCAAATAATGTAAGTTTATAAGACAGTATTTAAAACTATGTTTAAAAAAAGTATTTAATAGGCTACTCAATTAAAAGAGTAAACACAACTACACGGCAAAAATACTTAGAATACTTAATTATACTTGTAAGTATATCTCTATCAAAAGACTGAGTACAAGTATAGGCCAAATATACTTCTGTCAGTATAAGTCAAGTATACTTTTTGTATATTTCTGAGAAACACATAAAAAGTAGACAAAGTATACTTTCTTATTTTTAGTTTAAAAGAAGTAGTATACTAATTGCACACTTAAACAAACTTATTTTAAGGACTATTACGTATATATTTTTATATATTGTATAATATTATATTATTGTATATCTTGTATTTGAGTAATATTTGTCCTATTTAGAGTCAATTTTAATCTAACAAAACAAAACAATAAATGAGTAAATTAAATTTTGCTTATAATCAGTTCTCATAACATTAGAAAAAAATGGCCTAAACCTAAAGGTTAAACATCATTCTCATTTGAATTCTGAATTTGTGCACAACCGTCATCAATGTTGACTGGTCTCATGCAAACCCCGAACATGCCAGCAGATGGAAATCTTTACTTTCCAACATGCCTAATCTCTCCTTCAGACGTCTGGAGGTTGCTCCTCCTTCTGTCCAGACTGGAGACGCACACCCGGCTTGTCATGAACAGTGTTTGTTTTTTTAAGAGCCAGAGCCAGCATGTGTTCGTCTGCTTGTTTACAAGGACAAACAAGAAAGAATGCAATTGAGCATGCTGGAAGCTGCGCTGGGAAAGCAAACAAAATGCTTTTGTCAGCAACGTCTAGACACTGGAGACAACTGGGTTCGACGCCGCAATCTGATCTCTTATTTTTCAAATAACCCACTGCCTTTAGCAAAAGATCAATGCACATTGATTGGCTGACATTTGTGCTTGCATTATTTGTTGGAAAGGTGCGTGCACTGATTGCACGGCAGACAAATAACAGCAAAGTGGAAAGCTAAATCAGCACCAAACTGTAAATCTCTTCCCCTGCAGCAACAAACCCACTCATTCATATCTGTCTCTCTTGCTCTTACACGCACTCTCTCTCCATTTCCTGGCATGAGATAGCCATCTCTGCGCTATGACGAAACGCAGACATGTCTTGTGTATTTATACATTCTTAGCAGAGCAAGAGGTGATGTAGCAGCTTGCTCTACCTGGCCTGGTCCGAACACACAGGCCCATCCAAAGAGGCCTCCTATCTCAGTTTGCTCTGGTGGCCCTGCAGCCTGGCTCTGACTTTGATGAATGGACTTCTGGATCCAAAACACCCAGATTGGAGGGAGGTGATGTCTACTCCACAGTGCAGGCTGGGCAGGAGAACACAGGCACTCTGTCTGAGCCCAACGCAAGATTCAGGCCTTGATTAATTGGGCAGAGTCGCCCTGTTCTCCCTGACCTCATATTATCTCTGCTGAAGAAGAAGAAAACTGTGAGACAAAGAGTCTCAAGAGCTGATACAGTATTATGCTTTAAAGGGATAGTTCATCCAAAAATGAATATTCTGTTCTTATTCTACTGAGGTTTTTGAAGAACATCCTAGCAACTACTTTCAACATAACGAAAGTAAATGAGGCTGTCAAAAAAAAAAAATTACACATGCAAAAAGTGTCATAAAAGTGGTCTATGCACTATATTCCAAATCTTTGTAGTCATATGATAGCTTTGTATAGTTAACATTCTATAGTAAATAAGGGCTAGAAACAAGGTTTTCAATGCATACTTCAACTCTTCATCATATTGTTAACAGAAGAAGTCATATGGACCACTTTTATTGTGCATTCTTTGTCATTTTGTAACCTGACAGCCCCAGTTCTCATTCATTTTCATTACATGAAAAATAATATTCTCACCATTTGTGTTCTATGATAGAAAGTCATAGGAGTTTGGAACAAAGTGAAAGTGAGCAAATGATGACAACATAATTTTTTCAATACCTTATAGTAGGTCTGCACAATATATAGTTTTTACTGTTTTTTAGTCACATCGCAGGATGTGCGATATCAAGTATAGGGATCGTTGTTGATCCGTGATCCGTACGGGCAGCTGCACCCCGGTTCAGAACGCATGATTCACGGATTAATTGCTAAGTTTAACCATCATAGAGTGAAAGTTTATCATCATCAAGCGCATACATTGTGCCGAAAACAGCGCATGGGCATTTTGGCTTAATTTTCTTTTAAGCTTAAACGGACACATGCGCACAAGTCAAAATGCCTGTCTTGACAAATATCCTCGTAAAACACAGTCAGTTATGAGTTGTAAACAATGGAGGAAGGAAACAGATGCGTGTCACTTAACAGAATATATATATATATATATATATATATATATATATATATATATATATATATATATATATATATATATATATATATATATATATACACTCACCTAAAGGATTATTAGGAACATCATACTAATACTGTGTTTGACCCCCTTTCGCCTTCAGAACTGCCTTAATTCTACGTGGCATTGATTCAACAAGGTGCTGAAAGCATTCTTTAGAAATGTTGGCCCATATTGATAGGATAGCATCTTGCAGTTGATGGAGATTTGTGGGATGCACATCCAGGGCACGAAGCTTCCGTTCCACCACATCCCAAAGATGCTCTATTGGGTTGAGATCTGGTGACTGTGGGGGCCATTTTAGTACAGTGAACTCATTGTCATGTTCAAGAAACCAATTTGAAATGATTCGAGCTTTGTGACATGGTGCATTATCCTGCTGGAAGTAGCCATCAGAGGATGGGTACATGGTGGTCATAAAGGGATGGACATGGTCAGAAACAATGCTCAGGTAGGCCGTGGCATTTAAACGATGCCCAATTGGCACTAAGGGGCCTAAAGTGTGCCAAGAAAACATCCCCCACACCATTACACCACCACCACCGGCCTGCACAGTGGTAACAAGGCATGATGGATCCATGTTCTCATTCTGTTTACGCCAAATTCTGACTCTACCATCTGAATGTCTCAACAGAAATCGAGACTCATCAGACCAGGCAACATTTTTCCAGTCTTCAACTGTCCAATTTTGGTGAGCTTGTGCAAATTGTAGCCTCTTTTTCCTATTTGTAGTGGAGATGAGTGGTACCCGGTGGGGTCTCCTGCTGTTGTAGTCCATCCGCCTCAAGGTTGTGCGTGTTGTGGCTTCACAAATGCTTTGCTGCATACCTCGGTTGTAACGAGTGGTTATTTCAGTCAAAGTTGCTCTTCTATCAGCTTGAATCAGTCGGCCCATTCTCCTCTGACCTCTAGCATCAACAAGTCATTTTCGCCCACAGGACTGCCGCATACTGGATGTTTTTCCCTTTTCACACCATTCTTTGTAAACTCTAGAAATGGTTGTGCGTGAAAATCCCAGTAACTGAGCAGATTGTGAAATACTCAGACCGGCCCGTCTGGCACCAACAACCATGCCACGCTCAAAATTGCTTAAATCACCTTTCTTTCCCATTCTGACATTCAGTTTGGAGTTCAGGAGATTGTCTTGACCAGGACCACACCCCTAAATGCATTGAAGCAACTGCCATGTGATTGGTTGATTAGATAATTGCATTAATGAGAAATTGAACAAGTGTTCCTAATAATCCTTTAGGTGAGTATATATATATATATATCGCAGAAAAACAAAATTACGCAATGTAAGATTTTTCCAATATCGTGCATATATATATATATTAGGGCTGTCAAAATAACGCAATCATATTGTTGATTATTATGGCCAATATTTGAGCAGTGAAAATAATAATAAAAGAGTTTTTGAACTTTAATGTCACTAATGCTGATTATTCATTGATTCATTTGAATTGAAATATTAAAAATACTTTCACAGCAAAAATTATGTATGCGATTAATTTAGATTAATTAATCACAGCGTATGTAATTAATTAGATTACATTTTTTAATCGGTTGACAGCCCTAATATATATATATATATATATATATATATATATATATATATATATATATATATATATATACACACTGTATATACAGTGCATCCGGAAAGTATTCACAGCGCTTCACTTTTTCCACATTTTGTTATGTTACAGCCTTTCTTTTTTTCCTCAATTCTACAAACTATACCCCATAATGACAACATGAAAGAAGTTTGTTTGAAATCTTTGCAAATTTATTAATAATAAGTATTCACAGCCTTTGCCATGACACTCAAAATTGAGATCAGGTGCATCCTGTTTCTACTGATCATCCTTGAGATGTTTCTACAACTTGATTGGAGTCCACCTGTGGTAAATTCATTTGGTTGGACATGATTTGGAAAGGCACACACCTGTCTATATAAGGTCCCACAGTTAACAGTGCATGTCAGAGCACAAAAAAATGAGGTCCAAGGAATTGTCTGTGGACCTCCGAGACAGGATTGTATTGAGGCACAGATCTGGGAAAGGGTACAGAAAAATTTCTGCAGCATATAATGTCCCAATGAGCACAGTGGCCTCCATCATCCGGAACCACCAGGACTCTTCCTAGAGCTGGCCGCCCGGACAAATTTGAGCGCTCAGGGGAGAAGGGCCTTAGTCAGGGAGGTGACCAAAACCAGACTGTCACTTTGACAGAGCTCCAGCGTTTCTCTGTGGAGAGAGGAGCACCTTCCAGAAGAACAACCATCTCTGCAGCACTCCACCAATCAGGCTTGTATGGTAAAGTGGCCAGACAGAAGCCACTCCTCAGTAAAAGGCTGCCTGAAGTTTGCCAAAAGGCACCTAAAGGACTCTTAGACCACGAGAAACTAAATTCTCTGGTCTGATGAAACAATTGAACTATTTAGCCTGAATGGCAAGCGTCATGTCTGGAGGAAACCAGGCACCGCTCATCACCTGGCCAATACCATCCCTACAGTGAAGCATGGTGGTGGAAGCATCATGCTGTGGGGATGTTTTTCAGCGGCAGGAACTGGGAGACTAGTCAAGATCGAGGGAAAGATGTATGCAGCAGTGTACAGAGACTTCCTTTGATGAAAACCTGCTCCAGAGCGCTCTGTACCTCAGACTAGAGCGAAGGTTCATCTTTCAACAGGACAACGACCCTAAGCACACAGGCAAGATAACAAAGGAGTGGCTACGGGGCAACTCTGTGAATGTCCTTGAGTGGCCCAGACAGAGCCCAGACTTGAACCCGATTGAACATCTCTGGAGATTTCTGAAAATGGCTGTTCACCGAGACTCCTCATCCAACCTGATGGAGCTTGAGAGGTCCTGCAAAGAAGAATGAGAGAAACTGCCCAAAAATAGGTGTGCCAAGCTTGTAGCATCATACTCAAAAAGACTTGAGGCTGTAATTGGTGCCAAAGGTGCTTCAACAAAGTATTGAGCAAAGGCTGTGAATACTTCTGTATATGTGATTTTCTTCGTTTTTTTATTTTTTAATAAATTTGCAAAGATTTCAAACAAACTTCTTTCACATTGTCATTAGGGGGTACTGTTTGTAGAATTGACGGAAAAAATAATTAATTTAATCGATTTTGGAACAAGGCTGTAACATAACAAAATGTGGGAAAAGTAAAGCGCTGTGAATGCTTTCTGGATGCACTGTATACTGTAGGTAGCCCAGTTGACCTGTTGGTAACCAGACAGTTGACGTCACCCATTGACTTCCATAGCAGGAAAAAAATACAATGGAAGTCAATGGTTACCGTCAACTGTCTGGTTACCAACATTCTTTAAAATATCTTCTTTTGTGTTCAACAGAAGAAAGAAACTCATAGAGGAATAACTTGAGGTTGAGTAAGTGACAATTTAAATTTTTCAGTGAACTATCCCTTTAAAGTGTTAACAAATTGAACTTTATTCTAAAGTATTACATTTAATGCTAAAGAAACGCTACAGCATATGAAAGGAGTTCATCATCTTACTGCAGCAATTGCTATTTTTAAGTTGATTCATTTTAAATTTACTGCATGTGCAGCTTTGCTTCATTCTTTGTCTGCATTGGCAGCTTCACATTGATATTGCAAAACCCAAGAAACCTCCGCATTGGATGTTCGCCTTGTTTCCAATGGCAGAGACAGTCCAACAGGGCTATGAGCCAGGGAGTGGGCAGCTCTCTTTACCCAATCCACCGACAAACTGACAGCTTGCTTGATCCAATCAGAAAGCTTGACAGCAATGATATTTATGCTGCACTTTTAGCAGTGTGAGAGGCTTTCAAAAATCCTCCAAGAAAACATTACAAGAAGTACAGGGGAAAGTGATGTCATTTCTGGAATAGAGACAATTGAAAGAGTAATTATTTTATATGATTTTAGGCAATGCATTAAGTTTAATTTGCCCCCTGCAGCTCTTAAAAGCAATTTCCATCAAATTTAATTAGCTTCAATTCAGTTCATTTAGAGCAGTAACTACTTCTGAACTGCAATTTTCAATAACTCCGTTCCGCCTGTGAATGAAGATGAGGCTTTTGACTTCCTAATAGATATTTTAATGGCCTTTTAAATGGTTCTCATCAAACTCTGCCTTTATCATCAAACTCATCACATACTTTTGGACCCAGGCGGGGGCGTGGTTTAAAAAGGGCAGGAATTTTTAAGTAGAATCGATGTGTTTTGGCAAAGACAACAACAGCAGCCTCCTTCAGGCTCGTTCAGGCCTATCAGCAGATGATGGTGTTGTCATCATGGCCCGCCGCCAGCTAATCAAACCAGAAAAGTGGTATCCTCCTGGAGTGACATTAGCTTTTGTCCCCCCGCCATGATGGATGGGATCCCGGCCCTGGTTGGAGCATTGTCCACTCAACCCGAGTGTCCTGACCACTGACCCCATGATCTTTATCAGGCCATCCAGTCAATCACAAAAGCACTGACTACTGCCAAAGAAAAACTGCTATCTGATACAGCTGCAGCATAGCAGAGTGAATGATGCATGTATGACCATACAGCGTTAAGAGTAACATATTACACATGGTGTAGCACATGTACACAAGTAGCACATGATGGTACACAATCATATTATCATATCAAGAAGCAAAGAGACATGTTAATTTACACCATAATACCTGAAAAACTTCTTTTCTATTTATTATCTTTACTGACAGCCTTCAGAAACATCTCCCTTCCCTCTCCTTATTGACACCATCCTGACACTGCCAGGGGAAAAAATAAGACATGCATTTCAGTCATGTGTCTGGAAGCAGTGCTGCAGATAGACAGCCGTCAGTGGAGATAATTATTGTTGGTCTCTGAAATTTATAAAATCCATAACAGTAACAAATATACACTATACAGGGGGAGCCCAATCCTGTTCCTGGATATCTAACTACCTGCAGAGTTCAGATCCAACACACTATAATTCCAAAATACGATCCAATGTCTATAATTATCAAGCGCTCCGGAAGATCTTAGTTGTGTTTGAAAATGCCCCTGTTCCCTCCTTCACTATTCCCTACATTACTCCACTAATAAAGTCCACTTCAAGGAGTGAATGAAAAAAAGTGAGTAAATTCGGACACTGAGTGTGCTGGAAGGGCTGCCACTTTTGCATAGTTTGTGCTTGTTGTTTAATAATCATTTGAAATGTTGCAAACTTATACCTGTGTAACGATTCACCAGTGTGAGTGCCCCTGATCACCACCAGAGGGCACTCCAACCCGGACTGTTGATTCCATCATAGACTACATCACCCATAATTCTTTGCCCGGACTCATCAGCACTCACTGTTTACACCTGTCTCTCATTTACCTCATTACCTCTGTTACTACTGCATCTCTGAGCGATTTTCCCTGGTTCTTGTCTCTTGTTTTTTTTTAGATTTCTTGCCTGTTCTTTGGATTACCCGTTTGCCTTGTTCCCAGCCTTGTGTGTTTTGTTTGTTTGGACTGCCTGCCTGTTTTTGACCCTTTGCCTGTATTTTGGATTACGTGTCTGGATTGTCCCTCTATTAAAGCTGCGTTTGGATCCTCTACCTGTGTCTCTTGGAGCAGTATGTTACAACCTGTATGATATATTACGCTGTACCCACATTGGACCAGCAGTTTGTAAAATGTATGGATGGATGATTCAGCTGCGGTCACAGATGCGGGAATCTTCTGGTGAGATGCGGGAATTTATTCGGCATGACTTTCACAGTGCATTATGGGTATTCTCTAGCCGTTGCACGTACATCGCTTGTACACTTGTTATTGCGGTGCATTGTGGGATTGAATGAGTTCACTCGATAACGTCCACTATGGTTTCTGACACCACAACAAATGACTGTCCCCTCAAATAGTGCACTATTTAAGGGTAAAGGGGGCGATTTCAGACCTTATATTAATTAACTGGTTGTGTTTGATCAGAGTTGAAGCTTGTGACGATTTAAGCCAAAAGTATACTTTGTTTTTTTACGCATATGCACACAGTCGAAGCACACAGTCGAAACACACAGCCTTGCAAAGTGTACTTCGTTTGACGTGTACACAGGCATTTGTTTTGAGCAATCTCTCGCCACGAGTTTCAACCCATGTAAATACTGCAAAATTAAATGCGCAAAGTACGCAAGGTTACAAAAATCCGGCGGTGGACGTTCAGTACATGCATACTATTCTGATGACGAAATTCGCATCCCTTGCACTGTATGCTGACCCTCGCGTATGCGTAAAAAGTGAAGTATACTTTGGCTTTTAGTGTGTACCAAAAGGGGTGCCAGTCTGGTATATTATCCAGACAAATTTCAAGCGTTCATAAATGAAACCGTCCCAAAGGAATCTAATTAATGTCCTCGTCAATTTATATGATCCCTATCATTTCCTGTTTATTCTTTTATCGATTCACATGACCCTTCACAACCCAGAGAAGGTAAAACAACATATACTCACATATTCATGAAGTGCAATAACAAGTTCACAATACCTGTACACAGATTCCACCAGTACAATAAATCCAAACATATCAAATAGAGTCAACAATTCCAAACATATCGAATAAGCACAAAACAATACAAATCATTTACAAATTCAAAACTCCTCAGTCCATTCAAAATACTTTTAGTAATGCCCATTGAACTTATGTATAGTTCATATAGCTTGAATCACCAAATACTTTTAGGAATTGAGCTAGTGTATTGTTTTTGAATCGTATCCAGTTCAAAAGAAAGAAAACTCACCCCTAAATACAAACGAATGGAATACAATTTGCACAATGTAACTATTGAATTTACAATATCCCATAAAAATGAACAACAGCAAACATGAACTTTGCAGGAAGAGAGACCTCAGGATTGGGCACCCCTGCACTACCGTTACAACCATTTTTTTTTATAACTCAGCAAGAATGCATTAAATTGCTCAAAAGTGACATTAAAGACTTTAATTTGTGTTACAAAAATGGGACCCACTTTATATTAGGTGGTCTTAATGTATGTACTATGTATGTACTAACTTTTAAATTAATAATTTGATACAATGCACTTATTGTGTACATCCATGTTTTTACAATGTACCTTTTTTTACAATTTAAAAAATTACCTGCATGTAATTGCATCTGTAATTCATTTCTGTAGTTACATCTAAAATTACACTGTTGACACTTCCCTTACACCTAACCCTACCCTTAAACTTACCCATCCCACCACACCTGTCCCTAACTTTACCCGTATCCCACCTCAATATCAGCAAAAGTGTTTTGCAATATATTATGAACACAATAAGTACTTATTTTTTAATGTACATAGTAAAGGCCACCTAATATAAAGTGGGACCCAAAACTAAATGCTTTTCCTGAACTTTCTATTCACCAAAGAATCCTGAAATCCTGAAAATATTTCCACAAAATATTAATAATAATAATAATAATAATAATAATAATATTATGATGATGATGATGATGATGATGATGATGAAGAAGAAGAAAATCAGCATATTAGAATGATTTGTGAAGGAACGTGTGACACTGAAGACTGGAGTAATGATGCTGAAAATTCCATCACAGGAATAAAATTACATTTTAAAATATATTAAAATAAAAAAACAGCCTCAACATTTCTAAAATGTTTTATTTTGGTTACATTATTATTATTACTATTATTATTGTGATCATTGAATTTTAGTTGTGGTTTCTACAACATTTTTTAAACGTTGTACTGTAACATAACCTAACTGCAACCAAAACGCAATATTGTAAAAACATTGCGATGTCTACTGCCATTTATGCAGCTAACTCCTAGCTATCAGCATCCATCTTGCCCAGCTGTTATCCATCATAGTCCAGGTATTTGTGTTCAAGTCCGACTGACGACATGAAGACAGAAGACGTGTAGGTCCAGAGGCCTTGAGTAATGGATTCAATTATCGTCATGCTCTAGAAATCTCCATTCACAAACTGCCACTTGCTTCCTACGCACTGTGTGCACAGAGGGTTGATTAGGACATGAACACACTGCATGGACAAGAGCCGTGAAATGCAGAGCGCTTCATCAAGCTGCTCACACATCCGGGCTGCGCTTGGTCATTCGTTCACTAGATGTGTCTGAGCGGAGAATGAATGAGCCGTAATGAATCCACGCTCCACTCGGCCGTGATCAATACATGGCAGGAGGTAAATTAGCTTCTCCTCTTTATTCAATCTAATGATTCCCATCTTCTCTTCCTCTCCTCCGTGACACCAGGAGAGCTTGGATCTCGGAAAAGAGGAAGGAAAGAAAGAAAAGCTAACTCATTTCTGCATGGAGAAAACATCAGCTGTGAAGGGGAACAACGTCTTTGCTATAAATTTCCCAAAAGCAACGGTTGAGAGCAAGTCCTTGACAACCGGCATCTTGCTGGTTATTCCACACCGAATGTAGAGAGATAAATCAAACTGTGTCCCTCTTAATCTCCGAATGAAACTCGGCCCACAAATCTGTTTAGCCTTAAATCTACACCGCGTCTGGGGAATTCAAGAGTCCCACCATAGCAGCAACAAAACACCTCTGAATGGACGATTAGCCCTGTTATTATTGCGCTACAGAAGGTTCATGCTGTTATAATTGCTGCTCACGATACACAGGGGAGCACTAACTTCACCGGTTTACAACATTAAAGGCCACAATTGCGACTATCCGCAGGTTTCCATCGACAAAACTCTGACTACTGGCTGCCGTCTTCCCCTCAGGCCAAACTAATCTGACCCTCAAGGGGGGAAAAAGAAACATCAGACATGAATTTACAGCTTCCGGGTCAACAAGGTCTCCTACTTAGACAAACAGGCCATCCCAAAGTTGCTGTAAATAACGCTATTGAGCCGGACCGGGCCACAGAGCTGGAACCGTCGTCATGGTGAAATAAGAACCATGCTAGCTACAGGCCGCCAGCTCGGAAGAGCCGCAGACATTTTCATACAAAAAATGGCGCTAAGAAAGGCTGAATGGATTCCCCATATGTTTTAATATCTGTCTCTACATTACATGATATATAGCATGGTCACGAGATGAGGTGTATTAAAACAAAACGGCTGGCCAATGGAATATGGTTAGGAAAAATCGGATCAAATTGCCTCTAAATTCTGTGTGGTGTGGATTTCTTTCATATGATTTTTCCAGTAAAATAACAGTAAAATAACTCTAATAACAAAACAACGAAACAACGAAAAAGAAAATATAGGCAACTCTTTACCACAATGGAAAATTATCTACTGAGAATAAATTACTCTAGTTTTTCTTATTAATTTATCCTTGAATTTATATTAATATTAATTTAAGGATAAATTAATCATGTTTAACAACTAGTTTTATGACCAAAATTAGTATTAACTAACATTAATATTTAATTAAACTGCATGATAATAACTAAAATATGAATATAACTAAAATATGTATTGTGTATTACATAAACTAAAACTAATAAATAGGTATTAAATAACTAATAAATGTTAATATATTCATGTAAATATTAATAATGTAATATTTTAATTGGATATTTACACACAAACTGAAATTAAGTGAATCATTATGTGTTCATCAATACTGTTCCTAAAATATGACTCAGATATGTATACCACCATAAACACTATCAAACAATATCAATAGAGCTAAGCCCACAATGAGAAAATGCATTAGTCCAATTCCATATAGCAAAACAGCACTTTTGTCCATTGTGATAGTGCTTTGTCATGAAAAAGACCAAAATAATTCTAATATTTTCAAAAATGTCAAGAGGACTATAGCCCTGGTCACTGACCCCGGCATGACCTCTCTCGGTCAGGTGGGTCTGCTCTATATCACTGACCTCTTCACCTGTAGGACTGGTGTCAGCTTGACCAGTGAAGCGTAGGACAGTCAGAATTGCCACTCCATTCATTGGGACGCGTCCATAAATCCTCAAGGAGAAAAGGCAACCAGCAGCCCATGTTTATCTTGAAGACCTTCTCCTTATTCTGACTTGATTCATGGCCGAAGGAACCAAGGTTAATTGTAGTCCTACTAAAAAGAAAGAAAGAGCACCTGTGTGTGTGTGTGTGTGTGTGTGTGAGAGAGAGAGGGCGAAGACTAAGCCAAATGACCAGCAAATGTAGCCAAGCGTAAATAACAGCAAGCAATAATTCCTGTGTCTGTTTTAACACTCATAACCAAACAATAATTCTTGATATATGAAGTCATGCATTTCAGATTCTCATTTTGTAGCAAAAGTAGAACCATTTATCTTGAACTAAGACTTTAATTTGCCAGCGCTTGAAATCACTAAAAACTCGTAAGGTTGTGCATTCATCTCATAAATCTGCCTCCGTGTGTGGGAACTTTGTAAAGGTCAAAGGTTAACTTGAGGAAAGGCTTGTTGCCCTGCTAACACAGTACATTAAGGCGTCCTCAGCTTTCCCCGTTGCGGGTGAAATTTAGTCATGTGTGCTGCGGCCCTCCGAATGTCACTGTCATCGCCCTCTCTCGTGTCCATCTCTGACTGGACGAAACAAGCACGGCTTTCAGCACACTATCGGCCCCTATGGCAGCTTTCAACACACATACACACAGAAACACCCACACACCTGTGTTTCCCACAACAGCACACACCATTTCCTTCTGTTTGTGCACACACCTCGGCAAACAAACTGGAGCAGGCACAATGCTGAGGGTGCTAACAGACGGGGGGGCGTAATGTTCCGATCAGGGCGCGGTGAAGGCTGAAGTGATGCTCTATCTGTGCGTGTAGACATGAAAGTGTTACAAACACTGTAAAACACCAGACACTAACAAGATAACAGAAATGTGTCAAAGTCCCCAACATGAAACATACACAGATGAGACGATATGGGAAATGTTCACTCACTCAATCTGTCGATTTCAATATTTTGAAATGTCATCTGTGTCAGGGGACGTTCATTTTAAAAGTAAAGCATGAAATTATTGTGCTACCCCAAAATTAATTTAACTGATTGCTTTTAATGTAGCAATATATAAATAGATACACAGAAATAGGAAATTAAATCTTATATAGCCTATAGCAGGTGGCCAAAGTCTGAAGTCACTAGTGAAAATGTTTCCGTTGAATTTTTCTAATTTAATACAAAATATAAATACAAATTAAAGCATCAAAGTTTGCATAAAAATTTGACCAAAAGGTTTTAAGAATGAATTGAAATAAATGTATTAGTTATTTCATTAATTAAAGTTTGTGTAAACGATTTGAAATTAAATATGACATTTTTTACATAGAGTTCACATGATTAAATATAGAAGAAATTTGTTTATTTGACTAATATCTTTAAAAACTTTTTCATTTCATAACTTCTCTTAGCTTTAAATGTTATTTCGAGCTATTTAAAAAGAACTGCTGCTGTATCTGATAATTATATTTCGAAGAAAGTAATAAGTAAATAAATACAAAAGCGTTGCTTACAAAAAAATATCTCATTATAAAACACAATCACCTCAATAATAATTGCCATCATTTGGCTCATTAGAGGAAAAACTAGAATAATAATTTAGCCTCATTCTGTCTAGCTCTTCTTTCTTTTCTTTTTTCCCTTTCTCTCTTTTCTTGACTTTTCCTCCATCCAGGATCCTTACATATATATCATTATGTCTCCAGAACCACTGGGGCAATAAACAACTCTGCAGGACAGATTTGGGTGGAAACGCACACATACACAGCACATATACACAATTAATGGTGAAAAAATTTAACAGGAAAGTTAAATGAATTACACCTTTCCCAAGGGATGTCATTTTTTTCTGAGAATTTCCTTTTTGTTTAAATTGGTTACAAACGAGAGTTGTCTGAATATCAGATTACCGAAAAGGGATTGGGTCTGAAGATAGATGTTAAAGCATCGCTTAAGTATCACGAGACAAACCTTAGCACGAGAAAAAGAGAGAGAGCGTCCAAGAGAGGAAACTGAGAATAAATAAAGAGGACCTTGGCAGCGCTGGAATAATTATGTGCCACTCTATCCAATCTACATAAATAAACGTCGCACTGAGGGGAAGCTTACAGTTTTGGTTAAAATCATTTTTCAGGTCTGACTCCCCCTGTGTTTCAAAACACAGCCTGTTTATGGCAGCAAGCATGTTTTACATTTTACATGAAATATTTAGTTTAGCTTGGCCTGCCTGGGCTGCAAGGCTCAGAGGAGATTGATTCCAAGTGTGTATCCCAGCGCGACACTTCCAATCCATCATGGCCCTGCCGTTAACAGGAAATCAAGAGGCTTCCTTATCAAATTACTCTTCCAAAACCCAAAACTCTTGTAAAATTAGATTCACGGTAATCAGTGAAGACCTTGTTCTCGCTGCCCTATCTTTCGGCCCAATCACATCGCAAACACAAATACCTGTTTTCACCTTTTCTGTTCCTTCTGACAGCCTGTCCGCCCCTAACTGGCCCCTGGCCCTAAAGCACCCAGCAATGGGGCCCTTGATCAGATAGTGACCATGCCTAGTTTCCCCTCCCAGCCCTGGGCAAACAGTGGCTCAGGCCTGGGACCCCTCCTTGTCCGCTCACTGCAAACCCACTCTTGGTGAAACACACACACACACAAATCGTTACACTTTCATAAAACACTAAATGGCTCATTAGGTAACGCCTGCAGAGAAGAATTAATGCAGCAGAAATGTGACGAAGATTAACTCTACCACACTGCAAGTTAAACTCCCTATACATAATTAAAAATCTCTCATAAAGTCTCAGAAATGTTTAGATTTGGGTTTGGAGTTCAGTGTAAAGTTCAGTATAAAAGGACACCATTAACATGACCTCCAGAATTCATCCAGGTCCTTTAGTCATTAAATCTCTCTCACACACAAAAATAATCACCATAAGTATGTTTATGCATCTGAATTATTATTAATTGTAATAAAAACTATCCTACGCCTTGTTAGCGAAAATCACCGTTAACATTCACTGAAATCAAATCTCCATTCAAAAGTTTGGGGTCAGAACAATTTAAAAAAACATATAAATAAATTAATACTTTTATTCACAATGATTGCATTAAATTGATGAAAAGTGACGGTAAAGACATTTAAATTACATTTTACATTTTTACATTTTGTTACAAAAATCTATTTCAAATAAATGTTCGTCTTTTGAATTATTATTCATGAAAGAATCCTAAATATTTTTTATTTATTAAATATTATATAATATATTGTTATCTTTTTAAATTATATATTATTATAATTATATAATAATAATAATAATAAATGTTTCTTGAGCAGCAAATCATCATATTTTAATGATTTCTGAAGGATCATGTGAAACTGAAGACTAGAGTAATGATGCTGAAATTCAGCTTTGATCACAGGAATAAATACATTGTTTTAAATATAATCAAATATCTCATTATAAGCTTTAGGGCCATGTTGAAGAGATGGATATTACAAGGTAATACAAGAGGTACAAGGATTCATATCAAAAACAAAACATTACACATTGGTTACACAATATTTCGGTCCACTTGAGACACTCAGCTAACTATAAGTAACTTTGCAACTACATGTGAACTAACTCTCATTACAGTATTAGAAGACTGTTAGGTTAGGGTTTGGATTAGTTGACATAGTTGTAAAATTACTTATAGTCAGTAAAATGTCTGTTGGAGGAGCATCAAAATAAAATGTTAGCAGATATTAAGCAGACAGTCACTCTAATGAGAGTTAGTTGACATGTCATTGCAAAGTTACTTACAGTTAGTGTCTACAGTGGCCCATCGAAATAAAGTGTTTCCAAAACATTTTATAGTAATCATACAGCCTTGACATGCTGTCTGCTGCCCAATATATTAAAACACTATTCGCTGCATCCAAAAGGGGGTGCTAGAGCACTTGCTCAATGCTTCCATTCCCTGCCTCCAGTTTCTTAATGATCCATTTTTTTTCTGCAGCACATCAAATGACTCCTGACATTTGATGAGTGCAGTATCCTAACAGTGAGTATCTATATTAAGAAGAGAGATCAGCCTAATAGCAGGTAAATGTTTGGCCTGCAGATGAACCTGGGTTTGAGTGACACAGGCAGCTACACTCATTGGGATTCCACGACTGCCCAGTGTGTTTAAATGCCCCTTATTACTGGGGCAAACAGACAGATATTTGTTAATGAATCCACATGCTTGAGTAACTCAAGACCCAGGAGTCTCTCCTTCTGCCCTGGGGACCAGCCACTCGCTGACTGCAGGTCAGAGGTCAAGGTAAAAGGTCACAGGGCATTCAGGTCCCTCTCTACTCTAACGGGTGGTTATCGGGCCCTAATGGGTTTGTAAAAAAGCAGGATAGAATAACGCAGAGTTAAACTGTTGCTGGTTTAGACCATGCATACCACAGGACATTTTTTAAATAGACGCAAATAAAGAGGGATGTGAATTCTAAATACTGATATGTTCTATATACTAGCCTAAAATTATGTATTTTCAGACATTTTAATGCACACTGCTAAATGCACCACTACACCAGGTGAGACATCATGGAAGGGCTAATGTAAAGCAGTGTTTCTCAACAGGTGGGTTGTGACCCAAAAAAGGGTTGCAGGCAGCGTTGTCACTACCATCCTGGGGTGAATATGAGAAAAAATATGCCCTTGGGAGAGAATCAACTCCAATGTTCAAGCGGCTCTATATCCCACAATTCAACTTGATTGTGACGTCACAGCAGATTGCACCTAACTGTAGTGTGTATGATATATTAATGATTTTTAGAATTAATCACATAATAGTGTATAATATACTAATTATGTTGAGATTTAAATCACATAATACTTGTCGATACCTTATGTTCACAGTCAAAGTTTATTTTATTTTTCTCCAACAGCTCATATAATTATGGGATTTAATATATTTACTACAACAACTTATATGCATATAGAATGGTGCATAAAAAATAAATCAGCTCCATAGTGAATTCCAAGTGAAAAAGGGCTTAGTGCATTCCATTTAAACCTTATGCACAAGTTCTGCCAGTAGTGATGCAATGACACACATTCCGATTCCACGAGACCCGGGGTTAGCGAGTGAAGGGCATAAAAATTTGGAGTGTAATGCAGCCCAGGAACTGAAACAAACTTAAGCTTAGGCTTAGAAACCAAAGCAGACACAGGGGAACAAACAATTAACCAATGAGTAACCATAGTAACAAAGGACATAATCAGAAACAAAGGTAACCAAGCAAGCAGGAATTAAACACAGGAAGGAAACACAGGAATCGAAGGAAAACAACATAATAGTCCACCAACGAAACATAACCATTACAACTACAACTTTAGTTATAGATACTAAAGTTTTTTTTAATAAGTAGTTACTTTGTGACTGCTAAAAAAGTACATTCTATATAGTATTAATGTCATCTGGACGTACTACTTTAGCCATGTTGCCCTCATCATGTGACCTACCAGTTTGCGTGGTCCCGTGGCCTCATGGGATAGTGTGTCCATCGTATACACACTTCAGAATCTCGCCAGAAGTAGGTCATCTGGGTACTTTTTGCCTACTCTTTTATGAATAATTTTTCAACTTTTTAATGGTAAAAAGGGAGATTATATATTCAGATTCATCGGTTGCTTGGTAGAAGTTAGACAAATTAAACAAAACTATGAACAAAACTCTCTGAAGTAAAAGAAAATACATCCTAAACTACAGTTTGAGGAGTGAATTACTGGCTGCCAAAACTATGCAATCATCAAAAGAGACATTTGGACAACGTGCATATTTCTTGGGTGCATACCAATACCGTTCAAGATGACGTCAAAAGGACAGTTCACCAAAAAAATGAAAATGAAAAAAATGTACTAATCCCTATGCCATTTCCAAATCTGTATGACTTTCTTCTGCAGAACGATAATAAAAAAAAGTGTTTCAACTTTTCTATATAAAAGTTAATTGTGTCCAACATTTCACACAAGAAAGTAAGTCTTACATGTTTTGAACTACATGAGGGTCAGTAAATTATGACAGAATTTTCATTTTTGGGCAAATTATACAGTACCTTTAAGAAAATTTGATTTTAATGGCATTTTTGTTTACTTTTGTATGATATATAATTTTAATACTGTGCTGGGTCTCCACTTGATGTCCAATGTAAAATCTTGTTTCTGAAGCAAAACTAGTTAAACTTAGGTAATCATCATTAGTGCATATGGATGTGTGTATGCTGAAACCAGTACTTGCACTCTTTCATATCATTACGCACACATCTCTTTAAGAAGGCCAACAGATGTTATGTGCCGCTGGATGTAATAAAAGAGTCAAACTTATACAATACTGTAGGAAGTACCACAAAAGATGTTGGATAACTAACTGAGAACACACACATTCATAGGGCTATATATGATTTCTCAAAACAATCATGAGATTTCCGGTAAAAAAACATCCATATCTCTTGATCTACCAGAGCTGTGTTTCTGTGATTAAACATGCTTTCATGTGTAATTAATACATTTCAATCAACTGGAAAAGCAGGATGAGGGGACAACATTTCTGACAAAAGCATACAAAAACAGGTCCAGGTCAGCATTCAGACCGGACCTGAACAGGAAGGGACTCGTGATTGAGAATAAACCTCTCTGCAAAAGTGGCATGTGGAAACCCCAAAAAATATTGAATCACCACTGCCACTGATCTGAATGGATATCAAACAGATTTTTCCTTTTTCCCCCTCCAATGCCCTGTGGTTTCCATAAGCATTTCCTCGCTACATTTCAGGCATTGACACAGGAACCAAAACATTCAGCAGCATCGGCACTTTAATCTACTTGAGCAACAAGCCAAATAAATACACATTCGTAGCAAGAAACGTATAGGATATGAAACACTGTAAAGCCCCAGGGGCAAGTGTAAGCTCATATCTCACACCGCCACGCATGTGGAATAATGATTTGGATCCTGCTCTCACGTTCACGTCATTAAAATATCACCATCCAGAACTGTATGCTTGAATTAGCTAAAGCCAGAGAGGATAATAGGTCCTTATAAAGGTGTTTATATAAAATAAACACCTTTATGCAATGCGAAGCCAGGTGCAAGTGTTTTTTACTAGTTTCAGCTCGACGCAGTTATCATTTTCACATCCAGCACCACGTTGTTTAAATAGCAAATGCACTCGGGCCCGTCTGTTCGCCCATGGTCTGGAGTGTGTTCAGGCGCATTGTTGGTGCGTTGCTATTTTGAGGCAACTAAAATAGACTGCGCCATTAACCAACGAAAACCTGGTCTAAAGTCAATAGCGCAGTGTTTTTTGTGTTATTTAAAGGGCGCGTTAGTAATATGCTCCTATAGGCGGGTGCACAACACACGTACACTCTACTTATTACACACACAGGGACGCAGCAGCACGCAGCAGCATTTTTAAATATTACAAATAAAAGGATTACAAAGTAAAAGATTATTATTGTGTACATAAAGATAAAAATGCCTACATGTCATAATGGATAGTCATTGCATGTATCAGAATTACTTATTTGCAGTAATGACGAATGAAATTGGCTACTTTTTTAACCAATCGTGGCAATACACACATGTATTTAAACTGACTTGTCAGATTGAGGGTGTCTATTTTGGAAATACAACAAAGGTTCTGTTTACACGACACCGTTTTTTAACTAAAAACGGATAACGTTTTAGGGGCCTGAAAACACAAACTTTTGAAAAACGGATTTGGGTTTCAAAGTGCACGTTTTTGAAAGCGAGACCATTATCGCCTCTGTGTAAACTACAAAAACGCAAATTTGTGAAAACGGTGATTTCATGCGCATGTGTATTGCGTTTTCAGTCTATAGGCGAGTAGTGTTTCTTTACAAAGTGACATCGCCAACTACTGGCCTGGCAGCAGAATACAGTGATTTTAATAGTTTTCGCAAATCTGTATGAATGGGGATCATTTTGACAACGTTGTCATCTATATGGAAAACGCAAAGGAAAAACTTTTCCGTTTTTAGTACATGCAAAGGTCCCCTTAGACTGAACTAGATTTAGAAGTAGTTGTTTTTGTCATTTAGATGCAATGCATACAGTATTAACATGCATAATATCATCAGTAGCTGTGTCTACTTTTTACTGCTCACTCTTTCCAACAGCTTTTTGAAAACCTGATCACAAATTATATGTATTGCAAGCTGATGTAAGTTTGAATGCCGCTTTATGCCCCGTACACAAGGAGACGCGCTTAGCTGTATACGTAAAAATGTTGTATAGTATCTGCATTTCGTCCAGACGGATCCGGTGTTTTGGGAGCGGTTTCAGTGGTTTTGTGTGTACGCAGATATTTCTTGAGACAACGGCGTGTTTACGACATTTTTTTTTTTAGAACGAGGGGAAAAAAGATCGGATAGGGAAATCTCTGGCTTCGTGTGAATGTGGCCTTAGTCCTGTTGATGATGACAAAGTGTGCATGTAGCTCTCTGGGTTGCACCATTTTTGTTCTGATACTGTGCATCTCATGTAGTATCTGGGTGGACAGTAGAAATATCTGATCTGCATAAAACAGAATAAGCAGGAGCACTGACGATTGCTTCATTTATCCAGGTGCCTAAAGACCAGCAGATAAACATCTCACCCAAAGCAAGAATAACACAGCGTCCCATTGAGCCTGAGTAATTACCTGCCCTCCCTTCTAGTCACTGATGAATCACCTGTGATAGCCATCTCGCACCAACAACCAGGCACTGAGCCCTAACACTGCTAGTCACAAGAAAAAGGAAACAAAGAAACTATTTACTTTAAATAAATGAGTATCAGAGAGCTACTATAAATTGATATTGGCATATGCAAAAAAAGAAAAATGTTATTTCTTTGGAGATATCATTCATATAGCATGTATACAGCTGGTGAAAGATGCTGTCATTTGCCTTTGTCACTTTGTTATTTGTTGAGCTAAGACACACAATTAGAACATTACGCACACGTTGAGTAAAGCGAGTATCTTGTTGCTACAAAAGCGCTAATGGTTAGATGTGGCTCAAGGCTAACATCGTTTGGCCATGCTAACCTTGTGCTAACCTCACCTAAGTATTTGAAGCAGAGGATACAAGATATCTGTTGCTTGTGTGAAGGTGATATGTATGAAAACTCAATTTATCACCTGCAAATTCTGCTAGAATGATACATTTGTGCCCTGTGGGGACGGGCTAATCTGATACGCTGACCAGAGGCTAGTTTAAACAGACAGAGCTAATGCTCAACATGTAGAACACTGTGATTTCCCCAACAAAGCATAAATCTCTCTACCAGTCTGCTTTGTAAGGAGCAAATGAGTCACTTCCTGAGATCTGGCACAGGTAGTGAACAGGCAAGTTGTGTTTCTTTGGAAGATGCTGCCAGGCTAATAACTAGCAATTTAGAAATAGATTTGTGCTACTATTTAATTGCATAGTTCCAGGTAAATAATTGTGTTGAATGCCAACATACGCTTGCATAGACTTGAATAACAGGAATCATCATCTCATTTTAGATATATGTAAGACTTAAAGTCTTAAAACAACTTATTTGAATCATTAACTGTATTAGCCAGACAAGCTAATGTAAACAGCGAATATAACATATAGGAGGCCATTGCTCCTTTAGAGCTGGCCTCATTAATCTCAGCAGAATGTGACAGCAGTCATAGTACAATAATAAATAGTCTAGAGCTTCACCTGATACTGTTAAGTGTCATTGAACACATAGAATGTTTCACCGAAGAAAAAGGAATAGAACGAAGAGATAGCTTTCCTCTTTTCTCCTACGGCTCTCTTACACTCTCGTCGGTTGGTCCTTTATGTCCAAGCATGCTCTGTACAAAAGAGAGATGTTCGTGACTTCTTGCCCCGAACACGATCTGAGAGAGTAGTGTTTCAGGACATGTAACAAGGGTTAAAACATGGACAGAACTCTTTAGGGTTTGATTTGAAAAATCATAACGGATGAATCTGTGTGCTTTAGGATTGCACATTTAAATTCAAACAGGATGCAGAATTGCAATTGAAGGAAGCTGAATTAAAATGAATTGAAATTCAAAGAAATTCATATAATGAATGTAATTTGTAAGTAGAAAAGCATCTTTTGTAACACTATAAATGTCTTTACTGACTCTTTTGGCCAATTCAATGCATCTTTGCACTTGGGGGCCATTTACACGACACCATTTTCAACTAAAAATGTAAAACTTGGCCGTTCATTTACATGATAACAGCGTTCTGGGGGCCTGAAAATACAAACTTTTAGATAAAATACATAGATAAGATTAGAGAAGATTAATTTTTAAGTTTATGAAAGAAAGAATATAATTGAATATCCAAAATAACAAGAAACTGGATGCAAACTATATTCTTGAACTTACTGATGAAGCACTCTGCAAACTTTGTGCTAAATTTCAGAATTCCTACCACTCCCTCAGCACTTCCAGGTTGTTTTAAGTTTGTACTATTTGGCTGCATATTCTGGTCTGGCCCAGTCTGCATGGCACTGTGTGTTTATATGGACTCCACATGAATAGGGACGTTAGACCCCCTGTAACGTCAACTGCCAACTCTGACCAACAGACAGAGAGAGCAGACAGGAGAAAATAAGCAAAGAGGGCAAATCTGAGAAGCCCATATCATGCTGCTTCCTGGTCTCTGTGTCTTAAGCACACACACTGGGAGAAAGGCTTCCCACCATCAAAATGCAGAATCCAACCTCAAGAGACATACCACACTGGATGTACACAAAACTTTATGGCGTCCGTCTACTCTACATTGACTGAGAAGTCACAGGAGGCCTTTAATTTCCTATGTAAACCATTGGGGTTTGTTTTTGGGGTTTATATTTATGTCTTCTGGGTAAAATGATTGAATCACAGCCTGCAAACTTGCATAGCTCTACTCATGAACCACTACACGCTCAATATAAAGTTTAAAGCTTACTTTTAATAGACACTAATTCTTAGTGGGGTATGTGGAGCAACAGTGATTTCTATTCCTTTCTCAAAGCATTTTGTACCACTCTGGGTTTTGCATTTGCTGCTCAATGTTTGCTACCCAATAGTTAAAACCCAGCTCCAAGTTCAATACATAGCATAGTTTGCAACCATTTACCACTATTATTTTATGTCTAGCCACATTATACATTAAAATATCAAAACATTTCACATTTAAGAGGATTACTGCGCATTATTAACTTAACTTTGAAAGGAACATGAAAGGAATGTTTAAAGGGATAGTTCACCCAAAAAATTAATACCATCATTTACTCACCTTAATATTGCTTTAAACCTGTATGACTTCTGTGGATCACTAAAGGAGATGTTCAGCAGAATGTTCGGCAGAAAGACTGACAGTCCCATTCACTTTTGCTTCCCATATTTCATTTCTTACATATACTTTGAAAGTGAAGTCATGTCATATGGACTTGGAACAAAATGAAGATTCATTTTACACAGTTCAAATGTTTGGGGTCGGTGAGATTTTTTTAAGTTTTCTCTTTTTTTAAGAAGTCTCACCAAGGCTGCATTTATTTGTTCAAAATACAGTAAAACTGTAATATTGTTAAATATTATTACAATTTAAAACTGTTTCCTATTTTTATATATTTTAAAATGTATTTTATTCCTGTGATCAAAGCTGAATTTTCAGCATCATTACTCCAGTCTTCAGTGTCACATGATCCTTCAGAAATCATTAAAATATGCTTATTTGGTGCTCTTATTATTATCAATGTTTAAAACAGTTGTGTTGCTTCATATTTTTTTTGACTTGATTATTTTGATTAATTAAATGTTCAAAGGAACAGCATTTATTTGAAATAGATTTTATAACAATGCAAAAGTCTTTACTGTCACTTTTGAGCAATTTAATGCATCCTTGCTGAGTTAAACTATTCTTTTTTTATTCAAAAAACAACTTTCAGTGGTGTATATGCTTTCTCGACACACCTTTTTAAATACGAATCTTTGGATTACACTACACTCACATTCATTAACTTTTAACCATAAAAATTTGCATTTACAATTGTTTTATTTTTGATAATGCTTTACAAATGTTTACATAACATACTTCCCATATCTAATCGTCTATTTACACTGTTAACATTAAAAATCTATTGCTGACATTTAATTGCAATAGCCTATAGGCCATCAGCGCATTATGTGTTGAGTAAACATGGAGCGGGAGAAAACCCATTGCTTCAAATACCGTGCAATTCTTCTGAATACGAATATAAAGAGGAACAGCAGTGTGTTTGGCCTTGTGTTTCCTCCTTTTCTGGATCTCATCCTCTCTAACATGTTTCTCACAGCATGTAATACTGTCCAGGCACCACCGTGTTGCACTGATCCTTGACACCTGGACGGACCCAAGAGAGAGTATTGTACAGTCTAGTCAGTGAACAACCCAGATTTTACAGTGCTGCCCCAGCTCCTGTAGGTCGCTCTGCCCGTCAGTCACACAGCTGGTGCTAATTCCCCGTCAATGCCACATTGAGCGCCATGACGGCAGCGCTGCTAACCCCAGAGCAGAGAACCAACAACCAAGAAAGCTTCCTTACGCCGTATCACGTGACCCTATAAAGAAACCTGCAGTTCATCCAACTTTTCAAAGGTTTTTTAGTGACATCATGCATCTTGCTTTACGCACTACCAGCTTCCTTTAGCGCTTTGTTTGAACTGCCACTCATCTCACTGACAGGAGTGCTTGACAAACTTGTTTTGCAGCTGATGAGATGCCAGTGTGGGAACGTGGCTTGGGCAAGAGAAAGAGAGGGATCTCGGACCACCTGCTGTCCACTCGAAAGCTCTCCACTTTCATAACACAGGGCCAGGGAAAGGGCAGGCAAACTATACGCCATTTGGCACCAACTAACTAAAGTGCACAGGCAGCTGAAGTATAATTGGATGTAATGAAGGCTAACTGAGGAAAAGCCATGCTGGATTTCATGACCTTGGAATTAACGCCACCCAAGATATGTATGGGATGGTCCACAAATCCATCCCTCATTAAATCTATAATAAACACGGCCAAACTGAAACATGTTATCAGTATGCACAAGACGACTGTTCAGCGGTATATTGATGTTCAAGATTACAGGGGGTGAATTTAGTGCATCTCCGTAGCTATTTGCAGTGAAACTGGATACACTGGAGGCTTCGACCATCAGAGTTCACAGTTGGCTCTGGGGGAAAAACGTGAAGATGATCTTCCATTGTCACCCTATCAGTCATGACAATAAGAATACTTGGCGCAGCGGTGTTGGTGGTCTTTGGTTGCTAATATGACAACTTCAAACATCAAAACGTCTTCTTGTTCAGTACTTGTGACACTAGAACATCATTCTGAACATCATTGTTGATGCTGTTCCATTATTCTGTTGATAACATATATAGATTGACTGGTTTATCTCAAATATGGATTACTTACACAACTTTTAAAATCTTCCCATTAAAATATCTAAAAAGTCTTTGAAACAAGATAAATTTACCAAAGACGCATTCAAATTTACCTGTAAGATATGACAAATGTACAGACAAAAATTAGCTAGCTAGATGTTAGATTTGAGATTCAATGTTTATATAGGCTGCCATAATACTACATGTATAAGTAATTATTTAATTTTCACATTTTTTAATTATTCAATTATACTGTTCCGTCATTAATGAATAACTGCACAGGAACAAATGAGTAATGTTAACATTAGAGTAACTACTATGAACTAACAAGAAACTCTGTTTAACAAATTAGTAAGTAATAGCACTCAGTTGAATGTGGTAATTAACTTTTAGCTAATCAATAACTACAATTTTTTCATAACGCCCAGATGACTACTATAAACACGTTCACAATTAATGAGAGTAATGCACAATGTATAATTAATTCTAAAGTAAAGATCATGGTAGTGGCGTAGCATCTGGGTATGCAACATATTTTTTTCTGCATTTGGGCCCAGGGCTGACTTGCTACACCACTGGATCATGGTAACCTACTAATGACTCACGTATTACCAAATCCTTCAGAAGGAATTACTAATTATTTGGATCAGTATTCTAAAGTGAAAAGTATGATAACTCTCTAGTAATGACTAGAGACATTGTAAGCTTTTGAGGTTTTTGTAAGGTTTTGGATAGTAATGACGTGCATTACTACATCCTAGGAATTAGTTAAATTGGAACAGTATTCTTGTTACAAACTGCTCTGACAGACAGGTTGAAGATCCAAACGCAGCTTTATTATGGGTAATCCACAATCATAATCCAAATGACAGGCAAAAGATCAGAACCACAGGGTTCTATAATCTAAATATCAACAAAGTCAATTATAATCCAAATATCAACAAATTCCAAAACACAGGTAAACAGCGAAATCCATGGAATCAGACAGAAGATCAGGACCATAACATTGGAAACCAAGGGAGAGCGCTCAGAAATGCCGTTAACACTAACAAGACTTCGCAGAGAGTGAGTGAAAACACAGGGCTTATATAAGCATAACAGGATAATGACACACAGCTAGAAGTAATCAAGCATAATGAGTCCAGCCATTGGGTTATGGGAAATGAAGCCCATGATCAGATAGCAAAGGAGACAGGAGGAGTGCCCTCTGGTGGAGATCGTGGACATGGACACTCCAGCTGGTGGTAGTGACAATTCTAAAGTGAAGATCAAGGTAACCCACTAGTAATGACTCAAGTGTTACCAAATCCATCCATAAATGGAATTACTTTCCAAAACTTAATGACTTCAGTCATTATTAGGTAGTTATCATGCTTTTCACTTTAGAATACTGATCCAAATAATTAGTAATTTCTTCTGAAGGATTTGCAGATACTCGAGTGTTACCATGATCTTCACTTTTGAATTATTTATACATTATGCATTATTCACATTAAATATAAGCCTGTATATAATAGTTTTAGCAGTCCTCTGGGAAGTATGGAACAAATTTTAGTTATTGATTAGCTAATAGTGAACAATTTCAATATTCAACTGAGCACTATTACTTACTAAGTTTCTTGTTAGTTAATAGTAGTTACTAGAATGTTAGAACTAGAATGTGTTACTCAGTTGTACACATTACCATGCTAAATGGTAACTACCCATTGATAAAAAGCAACATTCTTAATTGATCTGTCCTCAACCGGAGCAAAAGCTCCAATCTTCACCATAATGGTAACACATCAAAACAAAACTGTTCTACATACCAACAGAAATGGATATTAAACACTAAAAAGGCCCCTTTTCTTATCTTGCTAACATTTAGTGTCAATATTTACTTCAATATTTCCCCATTCAGTCCCATGCTGGGAACTACAAATCCCCTTCAAGTTTCAGACCACGACAACAAAATGATTCAAGTAGTCCTGACACAAAAAGGTTTTAAGTTGACAAAAAGTGTGGACAAAGAGAAAAGGTTTAGTTTAGGTGGCCAACAGCATACTTTATGCATGCTGGCTCCCATCATGGCGATGTTGGAGTTCTGGTGTCGCACCTGGCTTCCTTAGTCAAGCTTTAAGGTAAGGTTTGCTGGTGAACAGAAGCTAACACAAACCAACACTAACTCGCATAAACCAGCCAGTACTTCATGCTAGTCTAAGTCTTTTTAACAGGGTGACAGCCAATCTTTCAGCAAATAAATCTACATTTGACACTACAGACGTTTGCTTGTTTATAATGAGACTGGTTGGACACTAGAGGAGGTGGCCTATGGCATTTCTTTAGCTTATTTTTTGGACAAGCTGAAACTGCATGACTTTCTGAGTCTCCTGGGGGACCTTTGGAGAAAATGGAGGGTGGAGGGTTAAGGGAAAAGGCCACCCATATGGAGAGCAGCTGATTTTCCTAGCTTTGTATCCAATGTACACATACACCCCATTCACATATATACATACACCCTCATAAATACACTTACACATACATCCATATTATATATATATATATATATATATATATATATATATATATATATATATATATATATATATATATAACAAATAAAACAAATAAAACATTCCAAACAAAAACATATAAAAAGTGATTTATATATTTTTAAAAAATCAACACAACACTAAATGACATTAAGAGATTTTTTTTCTTAATATAAGTATTTTTCTCTTGTTTTTAACTTGTTTATACTTGAAGCAAAAAAAAATCCTGTGTTTTAAAGATATATTATCTTAAATGATCTTATGCAGTATTGTTTCTTAAGTAAATTTATCTTGTTCAAGGATTTGTAGAAACTAAAAAGACCGATTAAAAACTTCTTAAAAGGTCATTTTTTGCAGTTTGAATCCAGCATATCGATGTAGCCGACATGGAGATGCTTTTTATTGAACGGCCAAAACAAGCAATTCACAGGTCATAACTCTTTGTCTCAACGGTTCTTGTCTAACCATAAATCATTGGGATAAAGTGCCCCAGGGATCTCATTTATTTAGTTACGAATATCGCCATGGCACTGTGTACGCTTATGCGTGTATTTGTAAGTGAGAACGGCAAGCAAAAGCGGCAAATCCATGTATCACAGAAACGGCATGTGTTGTGTTGTATATGTGTGTGTAACGAGCAGTGCTGGTGGGTTCATTGGTTGTGCAGTATAAACATATTGTGTCATGCTTCAGCTGAGCGCTGGGAACTATTAGCATCAGGCCTGCTGTCAATCACACCTCCATGCTCTGGTAAAGAGGGCTGGAAGAAATGCTCTTGCTTAAACTCTAGAGAAGATGTTTTAATAATTATTCCTAACTGCAAAGGAACTTCACATGACCTGCATCCATGTTATTTCCAGGCAAAAGACAGACGGCTACAGGCACCGCTCTGAAAGTGATTCCATCCGTCTAGTGTCATCGACTTAAAGTGTGTTTGATTGGCAGAGCCACTGTTTGGTCTCTGAAAGGGTTTTTTACAGAGAGCATTTGGTTTGATGCCCTGTCCCCATCATCAAAGGCTTTTTTTTTTAAAAGGGCTCAATCACTTTAATTGTGGAATTCAGGATCAGGATTGAACATTTCCCCCACCAATCCCCCTAAGCAAAGACACATATTTACACATACAAATGCATGCACACAAACGCACAGACAAGATGGTTGCACATGTGCACATATACACACACTCGAAGGGCTGCATTTCACCTTTAAGGCCTAGTCACATACCAAGTCCAAGTTTCTGGCATAAAAGGTGCACAATTAAAACAAAGCACTTTTTGCAGCATCTTTAATATATACATTTACTTTTATTAGCATGCATACTACTAGAATATTGGCTGTTTATGATTACTTATAAAGCCTTATTCTGGCTTATTCTGCATGACCATATTCTATATCTACAATCCTACCCAATACCTAAACTTAACAACTACCATACTAACTATTAATAAGCAGTAATTAGGAGTTTAGTAATAGTTAGAACTGGACCCTAATCTAAAATGTGACCAATGTAGCAATATAGCTAAACCCACAATGAGAAAATGCATTCCATATGGCAAAACAGCACTTTTTTCCATTGTGATCGCATTATCATGAAAAAGACTAAGATAATTCTAATATACACCGACCAGGCATAACACTGTGTTGGTCCCCCTTTTGCTGCCAAAACAGCCCTGACCTGTCGAGGCATGGACTCCACTAGACCCCTGAAGGTGTGCTGTGGTATCTGGCACCAAGATGTTAGCAGCAGATCCTTTAAGTCCTGTAAGTTGTGAGGTGGGGCCTCCATGGTCGATTGAATTGAGATCTGGGGAATTTGGAGGTCAAGTCAACACTTCAAACTCGTTGTTGTGCTCCTCAAACCATTCCTGAACCATTTTTGCTTTGTGGCAGGGCGCATTATCCTGCTGAAAGAGGCCACAGCCACCAGGGAATACCGTTTCCATGAAAGGGTGTACATGGTCTGCAACAATGCTTAGGGAGGTGGTACGTGTCAAAGTAACATCCACATGGATGGTAGGACCTTAGGTTTCCCAGCAGAACATTGCCCAAAGCATCACACTGCCTCCGCCGGCTTGCCTTCTTCCCATAGTGCATCCTCGTGCCATGTGTTCCCCAGGTAAGCGACGCACACGCTCTCGGCCATCCACATGATGTAAAAGAAAACGTGATTCATCAGACCAGGACACCTTTTTCCATTGCTCCATGGTCCAGTTCTGATGCTCACGTGCCCACTGTTGGCGCTTTCGGCAGTGGACAGGGGTCAGCATGGGCATCCTGACTGGTCTGCAGCCCGATACGCAACAAACTGCGATGCACTCTGTATTCTGAGAATTTGTAACAATGATGTAGAATACTGGCACATCACAGAAAACCAAATGTTTAAGTTTACATGTTATTAAAAAATTTATATATAAGATACATGAATATAAAAATTAAGTCAATGCAGCACAGGCCTGAAACAACAATTACCCATTTTATTATTATTTTATTATTTTGTTACTTTCCGTTTCTATGTAAATATTTGAGTAAAAAATATTTGCCGTAGGATTTTTTTTTTTACACATACATATTTATTTTCCAGTGTAGAAACTGGCTTCTATGGGCATCCAAATATTTTCAAAAGGACACAAATTCCGCCATCAGAAAAAAAAATATCTTCAATTATTTTACTTTTGTGTCATTTAGTCATATCAAATGTAAACAGGCCTTTAGAGTGTGACTTAGACTGTCTGGCTACAGAGCAATTCTGTATTTCCTCCTCCTCCAAAAAAAAAGCATTGTGCCAAATGCCTAAATGACTATTAAGAGAGACTCTGAGAGGCTTGGCACATCGGTCTAGATTGCATGGTTAAATGAGCTGTAATGTACTTCCAATGTGATCTCTTTCATTTCTACTATCCTCAGTCCAAATCACAACACACAAAGACATCTTCGAAAGAGGATACCAAGGGCCCGGGTGATAATCTTACCATAGTTAGCACTTCTGCAGGAGTCCACATAGAAACCTCTCAGTTGACTCCCCAAAGGAAGTGCCATATACAATCAGTTAAGCAGGCTGCTTCAGGCGACTCTCAGAGGCATCGTATATGTTTCTCTTTGGTTGTGTAACACCACCCAGAGTGTTCTGCTCGTAACAAAAGATGCCTCAGGTTTAATGTTTCGGAAATCTTTATGGACACGACCCTTATGCTCAGGCCGCTGGTAATTAATATTGTTGACAAAGGAGCTCATAATTTTTTCCCTCGTCGAGATGCAATGTTCTTTACAGTCTAATGGCCTCAGAGCCCTATTGGCTCATGGAACCCTGTGTGGACACAAGAAGAGGGGCTGACAGGGAGTCTCGGCTGAGCAGGGTGCTGCGTGATTGGTCCCCGCAGGGTTTATGATTAATGAGCCTGGGAAAAGAAGCAGGGGCCGCTGGGAAATCCTTGATTCTGTTTCACTCTACAGAGAGCGTGCTGAACTTTATGTCAACAGTGGACGGAGAACAGCTCTCCCAGTCTGTACTTGCTTAAAGGCCAAAAACTAAATGAATTTGCTGCATTTTCAGCATATAAGACTTAAATCAACAACTTGCACAAGATGAATGGTAAAAATATAACAACAGGATGTACTGCTGAAAAAGGAGCCACTAAGTAATACAGCTGAGTTTTGGATGTCTAAAACTGAAAGTCTAAATTAAAGAACGTTATTTCAATGAAACAAAACAGCATACTGTACACTCCACATGTTCATCGCATTACATTAAAGTGTTAAAGGGGTTCCGGTTTATGACCAGGGTCTTTGGCCCGGTCCAAGGGGTTCCGTTGGCTTAGGGCCCCGGGTCTTGCTATAAGAGGCAGGCATCTGTCTGCCCTTGAAGCCATTCACAACATCATGCTCCACTAGGAGCTTTACAAAAATATTGCTTGTTCTTTTTAAAGACCAGACAGCCTCAAAACACATCCCACATCACAGAACGATGGTCTGGATTGCAGAATCTTTCCCCATCTGACCCTCACGCCATCTGAAAACTGTTTTAAGGTTGAAATATGGGTTGGAATTAATGTTTTGACAATTAAAATATGACTTGAATTGTGTATGTCCTACATAAAGAGAAGACATGTCCTCTGATACAATTGTAAATTTTCGAACAAATGACTTTAAATGTGTTTACAGCTCCCTTTTTCCTAGATTCCTAGAATGTATTAAGTATATTAATGCACTGTGACAATACTGACATTTAAAAGCATGAAAATATGCACTTAAAAAGATTTCCAATTGTATGTTTAAAAAATTAAGAAGTTTTATTTTTTCCAGTGCCAGGAGTATGTTCTTTAATGTTATCGTAAAATAGGAAAATACCTGTGTAACTTTCATTTTTCTGCAGAACTTAAAAGATATTTAGAACAGACATTTTCCAAAATAATGTTCCACAGAAGAAAAAATGCTTACAGATTTGATACAACATGACAGTGAGTAATTGGTCACAGAATTTTCTTTCTTTGGTCTCTTTAAATTTGCATTATTAGTTGCCTCATTATTATTATTTTACAAATGAAAAAATGTATAGTACACAGTAAAAAATATCGCCTTGGTTTTACTAAAAAAAAATTGAGGCAACTATTTGCATCAGACTTTTAAGTATTTTGAACTCATCTAATTTGTGTTTGACCAAATAGACTTTAAATGTCTTCAACATGCACCCTTATGTAATTTCAACTCAATTTTCTTCGTAAACACAACTCAAATACTTTGTGTAGCAGAAACATAATTCGGCAATAAAATTAAATGTAAAAATAACTCAAGTGAATACACTTATACGACATGCATTAGTTCTATTTCACTATATGTAATACACAGTAGTAGAGACGATACTGCTATAAACGGTTGCTCATTGAGCAAAGCAATTCATATGATGCACTGTGCTTACCTGTCGTCAGCCTAACGCCAGGCTCCACTCATCACCACCACGGTAACCCCCAAAACTCCAACATGACAAAAATGTTTCTAAATCCCAACTTAATAGAACATTAAACAATAATAACAAGCCATCTACTTCATTCATCTTGCTTAAAACCCCATTAAGATAAATAAATTCAACAATTTCTCTTCCAATTAAATCTCACGCAAAACATTCTGGGAACTAGAAATCTCCTTACCCCCAGTAAGTAGATTGTACACAATAAAATTGTGACAAAATGTTAATTTGAATATATAATATTGATCAAGCAGCAAACATCCTCAAAACAGCAACGATCATGCCTGATGTAGACAACACTGTTATAACATTACCCTAGAATATGAAATATGAGAAAAATTGCTAGATTTATGTTGCAATATGGAAAAATACATCATCACCATGTGAAAAGGGTTCATTGGATCAGCCAAATCCAGCAGTAAATATTTTAAGTAAATGTAACTTAAATAGTATGTTGGAAATGCACGTCAACAAAGCCTTATCTAGATTACTCAGGATAAGAACTGCGATATATATTATACAAATTATGTTTTTGCTACAAATCCAAATTAAGTGAGCTACTCAAATTATCCAAGTAAAGTAACAAACAAAGATTTATTTGTAAAAAAAAATAATGATTGTTTAATGTTACACTTACAGCTTCAATTATTATTTTTTATCAGTGATACTATACTGAGCTTTAAGCAGAATTTAACAAGTATAAATAATGTATTGTGACCATATTAACATTTCAAAGCATGGAAATACGCACAAAAAATGGTTCAATTGACGGAATCTCGGGGTCTAACTTTTTTTATACTACCACCGCTTAGTATAATTTCAGGCAGCAAAACTACAAAAGCATTAATTCCACCCATTATTGTCTGGAGTCAGATTGCGTATGCTCGCTGAATGGCTCGTGATGACACATTTAAAGCAGGATATTGTCTCACCCATTACCCTCTATTCATATTCACAGATGCAATACAGGGCAATATTTATATCATCGACAGCATTAAAAGCAACAACAATGGCTCAATGGCTTCAACGTACGTCAGAAACACAGAGGTCAAAACAAGACAAAATCCCTTGTCAGTTTGCCTCCACCGAATCAGTAACGAGTCATATAGAGGGAAGAAAGAACAAGCGATTGTGTTTTGGTTTTCATCTCAGCTTCACAAACAGAGCTACTAACAAAGTGACCCATCTGAGCTACTTCCTTCCATTCTGATTGGCCTAATTGGGACCTGTTGACAGAGAGTCCCATCCGAGCAGGAACCGGCCAATCAGCTGCTGGCATCTGTCATCCCCACCACACCGGACTTCCACCGAGAATAAATGCGCTTTCTGTCTCTTCGACCTTAATGACCTTCTCATTTTATGAACGTTTTAATTGTCTCCAAAATCCCTTATATTGGGAGTGTTTGGGCCCATACAGATATTACATTTCAGATAGCCTAAAAAGTCACATACTTATTGGAGAAAAAAACAAACAAATAGGATATTGGTGATTGAGTAAAAAAAGGAGATTATAGGACTATACATTAGGTATTTTTTTAATAATTAATATGATAGTTATCAGCGTTGTCTTTTTCTGAAACAAGTACTTTTTCTATATTTGAAAAAGTAAGATGTTTCATAGAATGTGAATGTCACATAGGTTTTGTAAAGGTGCACTTTAAGTCATTAATAAAGTTTTACACAAAATATGTTTAAAGTGATATGCACTCATGGTACAGCTGAACAATTAAATGTTAAACAATTGTGATCTTGATTCAAACACCCAAGCAATCTTAAATGACATCAATTCGGCTACTGTATGTCTACTGTATGACAAGTAAGATCAAAGTGAACATTCAGATCTCTGTGGGCGCTGCTGCTGACCCAGAGAGAGCAGTTGTCATGTATTGGTACGAAACAGATATACAAACAGGCTTTTCAACCACACAGTATCATTGATTCAGTTGGGGACACTACATTTTCAAATAAATATCCAAATAAATTTAATTACTAAACTAAATTAACTATGTCAACTACATTACTTGAATATATATGATAATTGAAATGAGCTAGATGACATCACCGTTTTCTCCAGAGCGGCTGTACAGCCGAATCAAATTCGGTTGCATTATTTTCCTGTTTAACACTATGAAGCTGCTTAGAAACAATCTGCATTGTAAAAAGCGCTATATAATTAAAGTTGACTTGACTTGACTTACCATAATTCAATTGTTTACAGAAGTACTGGAATAAAAGTTTATAGTTTGGATATGAACAGTAGTGATCAAAATAAATTACCTTGACGCTTCAAATAAAGACTGTATCAATTACATCTTTACACCAGTAGGTGGCGACAAGTTACTTTTTTTTATTTTTTTTATTGAATCATTAATTCCTGCAAAAACTGATTCATCGAGTTATGAAACAAGTGAAGTCTTTATGGGTGAGTCATTGAATCATTCATTCATTCAAACCTAATTAAATAATTCAAATTTAATTGAATATTTTTTAAATATACTGCAGCGATTAACATTTTGTCAGAAACTAAATTATATTTTTGTTTAGTTGTCTATTCAGAATTGTAGAAGAATCCTGATCACTATTAAAAAAAATAAAAAAAATAATTGTGATTCTAAATTTATCCAAAATTGTGCAACTCTAACTCATCGGATCAACAATATTTTTATCAACAGTATTTTTTTCATTTATATATACATAATAATTATACACAGTACACACACATATTATGTAAACACAAACTTTTATTTTGGATGTGATTAATCGCAATTAATCGATTGCCCAGCCCTAATATATATATATATATATATATATATAAAAATTATAATGGAATTATGAGGGAAATGTTAACAACAAAATACAATGCACTAACAATGTTTTCATGAAAAACACAGAGGGTATGCAAATAATCCAACCATAGAATGCTGAGAATTTGAGAATCAGCTTCAACTGAAACAGACTAAAATGGATTCAAATGAATGAATAAGACATCACAAAATATTAACAAAACCTAAATGAGCAAAAGCTATGGTTACTGTGTAACAGATCATTGCAGACCAGTGCATTTTACTTTTTCTGAGCACATTCTGGTTCTGATTTAGTTCATTATCAAAAGGCCTCTGTCAGGTTAAAGGCCGCTATCTGTTCTCTTTGATTCCCACTGACCCAGGCAAACCAGCACTGTTGGGCAGCTGCGGGCAGCCCGTTTGGCTCTTTGTGTGCGTTACTGAGCCCTCCTGTCTTCAGTGTCCATGTCCACACAAAAGACTCTTAACAGGAGCTGTCAGCAGGCAACACCACAGCGAGGATGCTAAGCACGGCCTCTCCTACAGATCCCTTCAGCTTGTGTTTGTACAGACCTGAGAGCTTGATACAGTTAAAATTACTTTTGTTTAGTCTTCTCTTTTAAGACCACAACTGCAGCTTTCACAGACTGTTTGCCCACTTTCGAATCCCAGATGCTGCAGCGGTGTTCTCCTGGGCAAAAGCCAAAGTCAAAAAAGTGGTAAGGTGTCCAGCGGGCTGCCACACTTTGCACCTGAGGTTTGGATCAATACAGTCAAGCGATGACATGTCAATTTGCAGGTAGAAAAGACACGCTGTCCGTTCAAAGGCAGCGGTGAGAGACGCAGGCAGGTGAATTGTTCACGAGCGGATACAGTGTATCAACACCTTCCTTTTAACTGTTGCCTGCTTTATATTCTCTTTACGCCGTGGGCATGATATGTTTTCTTGCACGTACCTGATGTTTGACCATTGCTTATGAAAAGTGATACTCTTTTTTTTTTTTTTTGTCCCTTATTGTTATTGCATGGCACACAATGCCAAAGGCCAGCTGCTGCTCTGCTATTATTTGATTCAATCATGTTACTAAGAAACAGAAACACGTCGTCTGCAGGGACAAAAGCATCTGCCTAGCACGTTGATTCACTTGTGAAGACCATTTGATGTCATGCTAGACAGGTGTTGGTTTGGTTATGAGTGAACAATGTAACATCTGAACCTCAATGGCTCTGTGACTCAATACAAACTACCCATATGTGCATTTTATATGACTTGCATGAGCATTTCACATGCAATATGTCTCCGACATATTTGAATGCTGTTTAAAAGCTGAAGCCCCTGAGGGAAATGCTAGAAAGCGGTTTGCACACACACACACACACACACAGACAAACAGACTGACTGCAGCTCTACTGGCCAACAGATGGCACTAATAACTAAAGTGGTGCACTGTCTTTGAAAGGTGAGATGCATGTGGGCTGGAATTGTTTTTGGGATGCAAAAGAAGAATTTTTTGGATGTGTATATTCTCACACACTCAGAATCAGAAACTGACTCAGCATCTCATAGTAACTAAATAGGGTCAGCATGTCTTGATTTTTATATTCAACATGTAGTCCACTACATGCTGTAAATAAAAGGGCAAAAGGTCTAGCTCATAAAATCATTTTGCAAATTTAATGATGACGTGTAATATCTGGCTCCTAGCATCACCAAATATAATTAGAAAAAGACGGTATGCGCGGTCACATTCGCGAAATTTCGCCCAAAAGGTAAATTTTCTATTGTTAATAGTGTAATGATGTATGAAGCACCATTTAAACCAAGCAGCTTTTTTGCATGACCAGCTTGAACCCGTTGTGAAATCTTTCTCCCTCACGTTAAATTACAGATTGCGTGGATAGAAATACGTAGTTGCAATTCGCTCGTGAAAATACGCAGAACAAAAGCAAACCCTCCTTTAGGTCATTACATTGTTTGGAGCATACTGAATAAAGACATTTTTGAAAAAAGATATTTTATTCCTATGGTACGCTATGTCCTCTGTAGAAGACACCTGGAGCCATTTATTAAGAAAATTAAAAGACATGAAAAGACATGAATTTTTTTCCATTCACCAATTAATTTTTATGTTTTAAGCTTTTTTTAATCTAAACTTTGTATAAAGATGATTCTCAACTATGTTATGAAAGATATAACAGAATTGTTTGATAAACCATTTTAGCTTCTGAAATATGCGTGTAAACATGGCCATAAATGCGTAGTCCCATTCTATACAATGTATCTATACACTGCATCTAATTTGCATATTAATGCGTTCTTGGGGCAACATGTAATGAAAAAATAAGTGTAATAATGAGAGTAATCACTGGGAATATTTTCATAAGAATATTAATACACAATTTCTTTCCCCATTCACTCCAAAATGCCTGATATGCCATGCTGTAAGTCCTGGTGTCTTCTACAGAGGTCATTTGTGAAATTGATGCCCTGTTTCGTAACAGAAAGTCATATTCTGATTTGAAACCCCACAACATTTTCCTGAGATGTTGATTTCTGACAAACAAATTGGTAAGATTTAAATGATAATTACGAAATATTATCATATTTCCATAAGAGTGCTAAATTTTATCATTCAGTCATTTTAAAGACCAAGGAGAGGGAGTTGTCATAGTAAACATTTGGTATCTCTGCAAAGCCCTGAATGTGCTCTTTACAGGACATCCAGACTTAAAACTGTGACATATGAAATTTGCTAAAATATAATGTCCTCATGTTGGGTCTCAGGAGGAAATGTGACGGCACCTAAAGTCAGCATGAAATGGAAATGCATCCTATCTATTTTCAAAATGCATGTTATAGATCTTTTTGTGAACTATTCATCTGTTTCATTTTTACCCTCATAATGTTTAATCAAAATGACAACAGGGCCTTTCATTCAAAACACCAACCATCTCTCTGGTGACATATACAGGACTTATCTAATCATTTAGTCCACTTAAACCCCACCTAGATCAAGTTCATCTGCCTCCACTTTCGAACACCCATATCACCCATATCTCAAAATCCAATCACAAACCAATGCACAGAACCAAGATTATTTTTCGTTAATCCTTTACACTCAGATGTACATTACAACACAAAAGAAAACATCTAACGCCATTTCCGTTTCATCAAGAATTTCCCAAACATTTCCCCCATCTATCATTTTTTAGACAAATATTTAGTCCTGCCCCAAACTTATGCCATTGGCTAAATCAATGCTGCTGTGGGCTGGTTTGGATTCTCAAACTAAGAAGAAAGTCTTCAACAGGAGATCCACCACTCCTAGAGGGTTAATGGTGGTACTGTGGGGGCCAATTATTGTATTGTATTGTTTTTTTAATGAAAAAATCTTAAAAACAAAAGTACAACATCACATTTACCTTAACCAAAGCTGACGATTTACCTAAATCTTTCCTTGTCTAATCTAGTTGTATAATCTACAACTACATATGACTCAGTAGGCTATATCAGTAATGGTTATTAAAATGCTTTTGCAACGTAAGCATCATAAAGTATGTAAATACATTACATGGTACCACACACATCTCATTATAGCCATTGCCACAGGGGTCATTCTACCTCGAAAACCCTTGGAAAAGAGCAATGTTTTGATAGCGCCAAAGTTTCTACACCTGTAAGGAAGTGTGTGTAATATACACACATTACACCTTTAAGAATGAAAAAACTTGAAGGCACAGACAGGTTTACTCTTGAAGGGCATCAGAATTCCTGTATGTTTTGTCACCTTCAGCAGGGTGACGGGCCATGTTAAAACCTGGATGAGTGTACTTCTTTCAGATATTTATCTGTCTGCCATTACCAGGAGAGAAAGGGAGAAAGAGAAAAGACAGTTAAGCCACTACTATTCAATTAGTGTGACTCATTTTAAAGGGGTTTTTCGAGTTTACTTTCCCTCCTTCACACTTTGACAGTGTAGACAAAGACCTGCCTCAAACTACTAAACCCTTTGCTCTTCCCACGCACATTAGGAGACCTCTTAAGATCATCTTGTCAGACAACGATTTCATAAAGATTTCCCCAAACCCAGTAGGGTTTATCGAAAAATTAGCGTTCAGTTAGCACAGGCTTGTGGGAAAAAGGCTACCAGGACTTGCTTAATTCCCTTCCCCCAAACGCCCATGTCAACACAGTAACAGTTTCAAGAAAACTGACAGAAGATAGACAGGCCAGAGGGATGTCAGACTGGTCTTGATCTCTGTCTCAAGTTCTTTGAAACATACCAGAAACAATCCTCTCACAGAGGAACGTAGACAGGGCCACTCTGTCCTAGCCTGGCTTGAATGGGGCTGCTGAACCCAAACCTGGCCAAGTTTAAGAGAGGTATTAGGCCATGTCAAAACAAATTACTCCGGCTACTGTGCTCTAAATGGTTTTTGGTTTTCATGGAGTCATTCAAAGTGACAAGCAAAGAGCCAATGTGAATGCTCTAGTGCTCCAGAGCTGAGAGAGCAGGGCTAGCATTTGGGTACAGAGGTTAACTGTGACATTAACATCTCCAAAAACAGCTCTTCTATTTTATATGGTGTTTATAAAATGGATAATTCAGGCTCTAAAACCTGGATAAGTCATGATCAAAGTCAATATACATACAACTGTGAATGAACCATGTTGCCTAATAACAACAGTAAAAACATTTAGTACAGTTAGGTGTCATTTATATCACCATAAAAATTTAAAAAAATATTTTTTTATTATAACATTACTATATGGGTAAATAAAAAAGATTTGTATTTCCATTACTCATACACTATATTGCCAAAAGTATTGGGACACCCCTCCAAATCATTGAATTCAGGTGTTCCAATCACTTCCATGGCCAAAGGTGTATACAATCAAGCACCTAGGCATGCAGACTGCTTCTACAAACATTTATGAAAGAATGGGTCGCTCTCAGGTTAGTGGTATTATAACAAAGTGGAAGCAATTGGGAACAACAGCAGCTCAATCACTAGTGTTAGGCCACGTAAAATCACAGACTGGGGTCAGCGCATGCTGAGGCGCACAGAGCACAGAAATCGGCAACTTTCTGCAGAGGCAATAGCTACAGAACTCTAAACTTCATGTGGCCTTCAGATTAGCTCAAGAGCAGTGCGTAGAGATCTTCATGGATTGGGTTTCCATGGCCAAGCAGCTGCATCCAAGCCTTACATCACCAAGTGCAATGCAAAGCGTTGGGTGCAGTGGTGTAAAGCACGCCGCCACTGGACTCTAGAGCAGTGGAGACGTGTTCTATGACGAATCACGCTTCTCTGTCTGGCAATCCGATGAACAAGTCTGGGTTTGGCGGTTGCCAGGAGAACGGTACTTGCCTGACTGCATTGTGCCAAGTGTAAAGTTTGGTAGAGGGGGGGATTATGGTGTGGGGTTGTTTTTCAGGGGTTGGGCTTGGCCCCTTAGTTCCAGTAAAACTCTTAATGCTTCAGCATACCAAGACATTTTGGACAATTTCAAGCTCCCAACTTTGTAGGAACAGTTTGGGGATGGCCCCTTCCTGATCCAACATGACTGCGCACCAGTGTACAAAGCAAGGTCCATAAAGACATGGATGAGCAAGTTTGGTGTGGAGGAACTTGACTGGCCTGACATTAACCCGATAGAACACGGGATGTATTCGAGCGGAGACTGTGAGCCAGACCTTCTCGTCCAACATCAGTTCCTGACCTCACAAATGCGCTTCTAGAAGAATGGTCATAAATTCCCATAAACGCACTCCTAAACCTTGTGGAAATCCTTCCTAGAAGAGTTGAAGCTGTTATAGCTGCAAAGGGTGGGCCAACTCCATATTAAACCCTACGGATTAGGAATGGGATGTCATTAAATGTAAAGGCAGACGTCCCAAAACTTTTGGCAATATAGTGTATATGGCAATGTTTTCAATATTTTGTATTATACATATACAAAATATTATTATGTTGCATATTTAAAAAAGAAAATCTCTAAAACATTTAAATAAATATACACTATTGTTCAAACGTTTGGGGTCAGTTTTTTTTTTTTATGTTTTTGATAGAAGTCTCGTTTGCTCACCAGGGCTGCATTTATTTTATTTAAAAACAACAAATAAAAAAAAACAATTACAATTTAAAATAACTATTTTCTATTATGATATATTTTACAATTCCTGTGATGGCAAAGCTGAATTTTTTAGCATCATTACTCCAGTCTTCAGTGTCACACGATCCTTCAAAAATCTTTCTAATATGCTGATTTGGTGCTCAAGAAATATTAAGTTGTGCTGCTTAATATGTTTTTGGAAACCATGAAATGTTTTCAGGAATCTATTATAAACTGAAAGTTCAAAAGAACAGCATTTATTTGAAATAAAAATAGTTTGTAACATAAAAGTCTTTACAGTCACTTTTGATCAGTTTTATGTCTGCTGAATAAAAGTATTAATTTCTTTTTTTTAAAACTGCTACGTTTGAAAGATAGTGTATATTAATTGAAATCTTTCAGTGACATAAAAATAGGCATGCTGCAATAACATACAGAGAAATATGTGCCGTATTTTTTTCTGTATACTGTACATAGACGTTACATTAGTTTATATAACTGGAGGCAAACAGCTCTGAACTAGGGTTTTTTGGTATATCATAAAACTGCAATTTCTTTAAACTGCAGTGCTCAACACAAAATGGCCTTTGGAAACGATGCAATCAGACACGCTCTTCCTCTTGTATACATTTCTCTCACTTTCTTCAGCTCAAAGTGTAAAGTAGCCAGTATATGTAACCATCATAATTCACTCCAGATCAAAGTAACTTCTGTTCTAAAAATTTTAAGGCTCATTTAGTTATTGCAAGAAAGTACTGTGTATATGTTTATAAGCTGCTCCATATGTTAGAGCTCCATCCAAACGTTCAAGTATGCTGCCCTCACACCTGGTCAGCTTTGCATACCGTAATCAAGCATGCATTTTGGGTCTGCAAAACCACTTATTTGGCCCTCTGTTTAAGGTAATCATTTCAAACTCACTGAAACAGCATCCCAACATCCCTATATAACACATTACACCCTGCACTAAACAGATGGCTTCTGGATTACATGACTACACAGCCAAGGGACAGAAAATCTACAGCACAGGAACCATGAACAACAACAGGCTGTCGGCAAACAATTAAACAGCCATTTTATCTTTTGTTTTCTAATTGTGGTGTGAAAAGAGAAGAGGTGAAGGTGGAGATATTAAGCAGAGCGAAAGGGATCGAGGGCATAGCTGTCATTGCAGGAGGCTTCACTATGCGCCACTGAGACAATGTAAAACAAATTGCGGTAAATCAGCATGTTGACAGATAAGGATGAGTGACACCAATCTGGCTATGACATAAAAGTGTAAAACCAGAAGTGTTCACTCTTTCCTCACATAAACCAATGAGTCAACCCTTAAAACCGCTAAATTTATAGTGCTGGAGTATATGGAAATACAATTATATGGGTCTGTCCACCGCCGTAAGCACCAACAAGGGGCACGTGAGCATCAGAACTGGACCACGGCGCAATGGAAAAAGGTGGCCTGGTCTGATGAATCACGTTTTCTTTTGGATGGCCGGGTGCATGGGCATTGCTTACCTGGGAAACACATGGCACCAGGATGCACTATGGGAAGAAGGCAAGCCGGTGGAGGCAGTGTGATGCTTCGGGCAATGTTCTGCCTCCAAATTCCCCAGATCTCAATCCATTCGAGCATCTGTGGGATGTGCTAAACAAACAAGTCCGATCCATGGAGGCCCCACCTCGCAACTTACAGGACTTAAAGGATCTGCTGCTAACATCTTGGTGCCAGATACCACAGCACACCTTCAGGGGTCTAGTGGAGTCCTTGCCTCGACGGGTCAGGAATGTTTTAGCAGCAAAAGGGGGACCAACACAATATTAGGAAGGTGGTCATAATGTTATGACTGATCGTTGTATATATAACCCAGGTGAATATGGCAAATATCACCATACTTTTGATATGGATTGGATAAAGCCAGGTTCAAAATTCTTTTCATTTTTTTTAATTTTTTTTAAACATACTGTATTAGAGTCAAAGGTTTTTACTGAGGGGATTTTGGATATCTGTTTATATCACTCCATAAATCAGAAAATACTGTCAACAGCCAGAAAAATAATCATAATTTTTTTAGGAATATAATGTTGCATAAAATTAGGCAAATTACTGTATATATGAACAAACCCCTCTGTAAAAGCCTTCAGAATATCGATAGCTATAGATATAGATTTCTGACTCAGGAGAAAAAGCTCATTTTGAGAAAACGGCCTTTAAAGATATACTGTATGTACTGCAATTGAAATCTACAGATGCAAATGGATAAAGTGCAATAAAAGACACACTTTGAAGTGTTTTTTGAATGTGTTATTTCCACTAGTCTGAAAAAACACTATGAAAAGTTAAAAAGCCCAAAATCTCAAAATTGGCAGATGCATGAAAAAACTGTGTTTTTGCCTATAGTGTCTCGCCTTAAAATTCATAATTTATCTTTTCCCCCTAATGACACCATCCTCTAGGAAGTGATATAATTTTGTAGGACAAAAGCACAGACATCATTTATTTTTTATCTTATATATAGTTGGGACAGGAAAATGTGTGGCTTAGTAAGAATGTCCCAAGTGCAATTTGATACAGATACTAACATACAGAATATTTTAGCTCATAGTAAATATTTATTATATTGTAAAACAGCAACATATTTAATTTAGATCAATGGATAGTTATGTTTTAACTATGCAAGACTCTTCTCATTACTAAATGGCATCACCGCACAGGTGGACATGAACTCAACTATCATCAGTATATTTGTGAAAGTAAATAAAGACAGTGAGACGGATGAAACCCAGACTCACTGGGTCTCCTCTGGGAAACATGGACAACAGGCTGCATCACTCCTCATTGTGACAGGTGCCTTTCATATGTGTTGTTGATGGCACAAGTCAGCCAGTTCAGTCTCTCTAGAGTATTCACATTAGGGTCTAATTACATGGAACCCCTCTCCCCATTCCCTACCCCTACATATTACCCATCAACTACTCAAGCTATTGGCTTTAGAGAGGGCTTAAAAATGTGCCATTTCTGTCCATTAGCAGATATGGGGATTTAGTTCAGAGTGGGCCATGGTGTCACTATAACCCTAAAGTTAAAAGCCTAATGTAAAGAACTATGCATTGAAATAGTCAAAATTCATTTCCAGACCAACAAACAACTAATGTTGTTTAGGCATATAATATATTGCAGTAAATATACTTTATTCAGTTTTTTAAAAGAAAACTGTGATTCTCAGAGCTGTATAGCAACCCAAACCAGGTCATTTAATTTCAAAAATTACCAAACAAAACCCCATGAAAAATACACCTCTCTTCCAGACAAATTGAACAAAAACATCACTGAAGTCTTGGACTCACAGGAGTATGCAAAACAAATAAAATATAGAATATTTTATATTATATGCTACCATTCAAAAGTTTGGGGTCAGTAAGTATTTTTTTTTTTTGTAATGAAATTAACTATTTTATTTAGCAAAGAGGCATTGACAATAAAGACATTTATACTGTTACATAAGAAATGCTGTTATTTTGAACTTTCTATTCATCAAAGAATCATGAAAATAAGCATCACAGTTTACACAAAAATATTAAAATAACTGTTTTCAAGGTTGATAATATGATTTTTTTTCTTAAACAAAAAAATCAGCATATTAGAATGATTTTTGAAGCATCGAGTAAAAACTGGAGTATTGGCTGCTGAGCTATATTAAATTGTAATAATATTAGCTATGATTCTTTAATCCTGTAAAGCCTGACATATGAAATAATACTCAGAAAAATCTATAAAAAAAGGTAAATAAAAAAAAAAGAAAAAGTATGGAATAATTATTGATTGTGTTTTTTGTTTATAATTTTATTTAATACATCAGGCTTTTATGGCTCATATAGTATGATATATATCAGAATATCATGCTCATACTCAAAGAGGAAAAATCGTCTCGGTTACGTATATGTAACCCTCGTTCCCGTACACAAAAATATTAAAATAACTGTTTTCAAGGTTGATAATATGATAATATGATAATATCTTAAACACAAAAATCAGCATATTAGAATGATTTTTGAAGCATCGAGTAAAAACTGGAGTATTGGCTGCTGAGCTATATTAAATTGTAATAATATTTCATAATATTACTTCTTTCAAAAACATTTTTAAAAAAACTTTCCATAGACATAATGATTTTTATACTGTACAAACTATATTCTATCCTCCTACACTAACCCTACCCATCATAGAAAACTTTCTGCATTTTTACATTTTACAGCTGTTGTCCTCATGGTGACCAAAAAATGTCCCCGCAAGGTCAAGGATTTTGGATATTGCCATCTTTGTAAGGACATTTTGTCCCCATAACTTAGGGTTTACCTGAGCCACACACACACACACACACACCCATCACAGAAAAAATTGTCTGCATTTTCAAAACACTCCATTTAGTATGACTTATAATCTGTTTTCCTCATGGGGACAAAAACATTGTTACTATCCTTGTGGGGACAACATACAGTAGGGAACGTAGAGGATACCAGGTACACACACACCTACACACAAGTTTCATATATTATGTAATATTAAGAAATTAATCTGAATCAATCAGATGAATCTGGGAACAGGGCAAGCCCCTTGACTGTATTCAATGTATACTGTATATTATCAATGGTTTATGGGCATTAATGTGCTTATAAATGTACCTCTTGTTTAATTCCGTTGTGCTCTGTCTGTGTTAACACAAGAACACATCCTGTGTGAATACAAATGTGTAAATCTGTCATGTTTTAGCATATCTGATGCATTTTCCAGATCACGTCTCTTCATTAAATGTGTCACCCAGAATCAACTGTAGCATGTAGTGCAGAAACCATATAAGCTCTCACTGTATGAGAGGGGCACACAAAGTCTTTGTAGGATCCCAGAATCCCAGTCTTGTTTCCAATGATGAACATTTGACATTTTAGGACAGATGTGTCCAGTCCTTCCTCTCATTCCGTTGTCCTCTGAGACCCTGAAACCAAATCTATGAGTGCAGTCATGTGCCACTGTCCTGTTTAACTCTGTTCTAACACCGTTAGCTGTGCTGTTGCCCGGAGACCAAATGTTTTGTAGCCATGTTTTTATTTTCAGCCTGGGTCAGCCTGGACCTGCATCAGTGAAAAGTATTCAGATTCATCTGCCATACCACACTGGGAGGCCCTGCTTTTACCCGCAGTACTTAAAACATGATACCAATCTGTGTGCAAGAGTCTCAATAGCCCTCAGTGTTTATTCTTACTGAAAAGACTCTCCTGCAACAAACCCCTTCTCCTGCATTCTGGAAATCAAACTAAACCAAGCTTGCTGACTAGCTAGTTTAGAAAATTTACTTCCTGGCAGGGATAATAGACCACTTGGTCAATATTGTAGAAACAAATTAGCTATGATTCTTTAATCCTGTAAAGCCTGACATATGAAATAATACTCAGAAAAATCTATAAAAAAAAAGGTAAATAAAAAAAAAAGAAAAAGTATGGAATAATTATTGATTGTGTTTTTTGTTTATAATTTTATTTAATACATCAGGCTTTTATAGCTCATATAGTATGATATATATCAGAATATCATGCTCATACTCAAAGAGGAAAAATCATCTCGGTTACGTATGTAACCCTCGTTCCCTGAAGGAGCGAATGGAGATGTTATGTCGACGTCACCGACGTATTGGGATCCCAATATGTCGGTGACGTCAACATTACGTCGAACGTGACCGACTGAAAGGGAACTGTTTTATTCAAAGGCCCAAACAAAAATCTATTTGGTGCAGCTGCTAATATTTACAATATATGGTCAAAAAGCAAGATGAAATGCTACAGGCTTGTAATGTAAATTAGATCTTTACAACAGTATAGCAGACTACTTACAAATGCATATAATATAAATAGCAGTTGTCACTCTATAGCTCCCAATAATATGTCTTAAGAAGATATTTAAATGCTTTGTTTTATGATCAAAGCTCATTGTGGGGGCAAAACATAAAATGCAGTGCAACACAATGATGATTGAGAGATAAAATAAATGTTCCTCAAAAGCCTGATGTATCATATTTGATACATTTCAACATGATTTTTCAAAAAAATTATGTATAAGGATAAACAAGTAAACCCAAGTTGTGTTCATATTGAAATATTACAAAATATAAAATGTACTCTTAATTTTACTTTATAAAAATCAGTAAAGATTTCACAGCAAAAAGACAAGTGTGCCACGACCTGAAGATGGACATTTTTAAAATTACATTAAAAGGTCTTTTACTTGTTAAATAAGTATAAACTATCAATTAGATGACAGAAGGCATGTAGAAGATTGTGTACAACAGTAAAGTTTTGATCATGCATATCCAATATGATACAGTAAGCTTTTTTTTAAAACTACTGACCATCTTAAGCTATTGTCTGTTGGTCATTTTGCACAAGTAAGGTCCCATCAGACAGAATGCGTTTTTCAGGTTTGAAAATGCTAGGTAAGGTTGCAATTCTTTATGTTGCTAGGCAACCCCCAAATCAGCTGTCCTGTCAGTCTAATCAAGGTAATGGTCACAACAACAGAAGGCCTGCCTCTCCATTCATTTGATTAGACAAGACGGGAAAAAAAATGAATGATGTCAGGCGCTTTTGATTTTTTTTTCAACTTCAGGTGCCCAGAGCTGCTCCTACAAAAACGTGAGGCGCCCGGAGCACATAAACAGCGCGCAAAACGCTCACTGCCAATAGAAAACAATTTTAAAAAGGCGCCTCTCAATGCAACAAAAGCATTCTGTCTGATCAGCCTAAGACATGTTCCTGGGTTGACATACTGCATTTTGTTGAACCGGAAACAGGATCCAAATATTTTGTCCTAACCATATCCCTACCCTTAAACCTAACCCTACCCATAACCTATCTCTAAAATCAGAGGGAAATGAAAGGTGAATAACACTGATGTAGGAGCACCTAAACCTGGTTGTAGGCCTAAACTTGACATAAAATGTAAAATGTCCCTTAAATCTGATTGGTTGATTGGAAAGTTGTTCCAGGATCAACAAAGATGTTGAACCAGGAACATGTTGCACTTGGTGAAATCACATTTACCATTGTGTCTTTAGTCACACTTTAAATTAGGGTCCAATTCTCACTATTAACTAACTATTAACTACAACATTTGCCTCAGTAAAATCCTAATTACTGCTTATTAATAGTAAGTAAGGTAGTTGTTAAGTTTAGGTATTGGGTAGGATTAAGTGATGTAGAATATGGTCATGCAGAATAAGGCATTAATATGTGCTTTATAAGTACTAATAAATAGCCAATATCCTAGTAATATGCATGCTAATAAGCAACTATAATAGTAAGAATTGGACCCTAAACTAAAGTGTTACCATGTCTTTTTTATCAAACGGGTTTTTTTCATTCTCAGTTTTGTTTCTTTCTTTCTCCACCTCATTTTACCTTTTTTCTTCTCCCCTCACTCTTTCTCCTTTATTTCGGTCTATCTACTCATCAATAAAATATCCGTTTGTGTCAGGCTTTTTTTCCCAGACAAAAGCAACAGGGCCGCCCGCGCTCTGCGGCTAACCAGAGAAATGACTGATCGCAGCTGCAGAGCAACTGACCATGTTAAACGCTGGGGTATGTGATGGCAGGGCGATCCCTCACTCACTGGTGCAGCCAGAGGTTTCGATGTTAGCAATGAGCTTACTGAAAGGCTCAGTGCAGCCCTGCTGTGCCCAAAAATAGCTACAGCAGCGCTTCAAAAGGCCCATGCTGACAAATTATGATGACGAATCATAGGGGGTTAACCGAAACAGTATTGATTCTATTCATCTATTCGATGAGGAAGGTCTATGAGAGCTGCTGCGGAAAAGCACAACAGCAATTCGGCAAATCTGTAGCAAAACCACTAGGAAGCACTATATGAACGTCATACTAAATATTTGCGGTGATCTCTTTAGTCTTTGTAGCTATTTGTACAGAATATTGTAGAGATTTGTACATGTTTTATGTTTAGTGTACATACTGTATGTACTGTGTATACTGTATACACTACTGTTCAAAAGTTTGGGGTTGGGAAGATTTTTTTATGTTTTGGAAAAATTATCTTATGCTCACTAAAGCTGCATTTATTGATCAAAAATAGCAATATTGTGAAATATTACAATCTAATTTATTCCTGTGATGCTGAATTTTCAGCATCATTACTCCAGTCTTCAGTCACATGATCCTTCAGAAATCATTCTAATATGATGATTTGCTGCTCAAGAAACATTTATTATTATCAATGTTGAAAATAGTTGTGCAGCCTAATATTTTTGTAGAAACCATGATACATATTTTCAGGATACGTTGATGAATAGAAGGTTCAAAAGAACAGCATTTTTTGTAACAATGTTATTATTACTTTTAATCCATTTAATGCATCCTTACTGAATAAAAGTATTAATTCCTTTAAAACTAAATAAAATAAAAACTTACTGACCCCAAACTTTTAAACAGTAGTCTATTATTAATTTTTTTTTTTTTTTTTATCTTTTTTTTTGTATACCTATTGATAAAACTGTCACATAATCAAATCACAAATATATTCCCATTACGTTTTATTTGAAACATTTCTGTTGTTCAGCTATTAAAGTAACTTACTTTTCTTCAGTTCACTCCAAATGCTCTTACTATCAGCTCACACATTGGTTCTCAGGCGAGTCACTGAATTGAGAATCGTTCAGATCAATTCAGTTTGATTCATGAACAAAACATTCAATCTGTTCTTGTGGTTCAAAGGATTCATTAAAAAGATATGAATCAAAAGAACGATTTGTTCATCAGTACATTGTTTATAAATATTCCTAATATATAGGAACCATGTTTTTTTAAGTTATAAAAAAGTTTTTATATTGAGTCAAAAAATCATGATTAAAAGAAAAATCTCACTGACCCCAAACACCACAACAGGCTGTCAGATTTGATCAATCAACCACAGAACACAGGGACGATAAACATTCAGTAGCTAAGAATTAAAAAACAAAAAGAGTGAGAAGAAAGAGAAAAGAGAATGAAAACAGTCCGATGGGGTTCCCTGCATGATAAAACAGAGCTCTTGAGCCTGAGAGGATGACTGCAGAGCTGATGAGGTCAGAATGAAATGAATCCCTCCATTAGGAGAGATATGAGAGAGAGCAGCTGCTATAGCCGTGACCCAGTGTGCGCACGCACACACACACACACACCAGCGCGGGCCTCAGGCCTCTCAGTTAGCATGAGCTCATAGCCACTGCTATGGACACAGAGCTCTCTTTGACCCAGCACTCCAACCTGACTGCCCTCCTGCCAAACCATCAGTGCCTAAGAAGAAAGAGCCTTTATTCCCCCCTTAGAGAAATCTGGGGGGAAAAAAAGAGTCAATTTTTTTTAATATAGCTCTAGCTTTTACCGAGCATATACAGGGAGAACTGGATGAAGAAGAGAAGGCAGTTGAGGCGGGTGGTTTGGCTGACCAAGAAGTGACCCGCTAATGAGTGGCACTGGGTGCCAGCCGCTATGCCAAACTCCCACTCATTCCTGCACAACGATGCAAAATCAGACATTCTCATGGGTAATTATGGCTCAGATCCCTTTCATACTGTAAAATGCTGTTATATTTTAGCATGGGTGTCCGCACAGTTGAAAAGCATAATATGGTGAGGTGACGATTTGTCTTGTGCGTGTTTACCCTCAACATATGAAGCGAGGACTACAAAGAAGCGTGTCTGACACCTAACAGAGGGGTTTAACGCAGACAGTGGCCCCCGGATCATGTTCCTGCAGGGAATCGGTGCCAGGGATTCTTTGCGAACATACGGTTTCTATTGCTTCCTGATCAGTGTACAGGCAAATGTGTTGCTTGGCTGTGTTAATGTTAGCATCTTAGCCTTCCAGGCAGACAATTAAGAGATTTTTTTAGCATACAGGTACAAGATCAAGACAATGATGACATGCTAGGATAGACACAATGAATGGCACTCATTCACCCTAAGGCATGCATTTTTCATCGATCACTTTACACCTCATTTAATCAATTTAGTTTGCACATTTACCTCTGACTGCAACAACATGCACAATGACATACGGCAATCATAGGGAAGCTACTTTAAAATTTTAGCTAGCCAAAGTACAAGCATAAATTACATAAAACTACTCAATATAAAACGATTTGGAAAAAGTAGCTAGTTAGACTAGCTTTACCTTTATTTAGGCCTAAATTCAATCTGTTCTTCATATAAAGTGATCATGTCTCTTCAGAAAATTTAGACAAAACTGCTCAATTCATATGGATTAGTTTTAAAATCTCTTTAAAGCATCAAAGTGGTAGTTGCGTAGCTGTCAATGGAGGGTCAGAAAGCTCTCAGATTTAATCAAAAATACCTTAATTTGCTTACAGCTTTGGAACAACATCAGGGTGAGTAATTAATGACAGAATTTTCATTTTTGGGTGAACTATTTCCTTTAAGGGGGAAATATTCTGTAATTGTCCAATGAAATTTAGATTATTTATTATTAGACATATTTTCCTAGCACAAAAAGGATGAGAGTTTTAATTAATAAATGTATAGAATAAAAAAATTATACAATTTAAATGATATAATATAATAAAATATCAACATCAAATATCAGGAATGAGAGGTTTTAAATAAAACAAGAATAAAAAATTAGGCTGATAGGATTCAACTTAAAAAGGATATATTTACAATGAATACAACTAAAACTAAAAAACATTCTTAATTTATAAAACTGAAAAGCAATGAAAAGCAGCATGTGCCTAAAAATTGTGGAAAAAAAGGAGAAAAAAAGAAAAAGCCAAGCAGAAAAATTTTTTATCTGTTCATTTACATGAATCATCCGAATGAATGTTCCAATGCTCCAGTGTATTTATTCACTGGTCACGTCAAGTCACCTTTATTTTTGTAGCACTTTATACAATAGAAAATGTTTCAAAGCAGCTTCACAGTATCAACATTAACATTAACATTAATGATGCAAACTTCATGAGACAAAATCAAATTCTGCTGTAAGTAGCAAGATAAAGGTGTCATTATTTAGCTCAATTCAGTTCAATAACTGTGTAAAGTTCATTCATTATGAAACAAGTTCAATTCAGCTATAAGCAGCTCTACTGAAGACAATAATGTTGTTATTCAGCTTGAGTGAGTTAGGTGTTGGAAGAAAATAGTGTCATTAAGCAGTAAAAATGTGTGTAATGTTATTATGTTAATGAATTTTTCCAACAGCAACTTAGCATTTAAGTAACCAAATTAGCGTATTTAATTTGACTTCGCTATCCCTAACATTAATGACAATACAGCACTGGTCATGCTAAGTTTGCAAGCAAGCCAGTGACTGACTTTTGTCACAAAAACATGCTCAATCTGCTAGTGAAAACCAAAAAAAAAGTAAAGAAGGCCAAAACAAAACTGCGTTAAAATCAATAGTGTAGTTGAACTTGAATCCTATGTGGTATGTCAAATCCAGCTATGCGGGCTTCATAGAATCTGACGGCGCTCTTCCCTTTTTTCTACACATCAAACATGACCGTGCTGGCAGACTGTCAGTCATTTTAACTCAGGCATTTTATTTTTCTCTCCCTTTTTCTTTCTAGAACATGTGAGGAGAACAAAAAAAACGGTAAGACAGTGACATAGGACACTACTTAAAATAAGACAGCTTTTAATTTCAGCTTCTAATTTTAGAGCTACTGCACAAAAATCATAAAATTTTCCACTAAGAATCACACACACATGCACTGTATAATGTCATATCCTGTTCTTCAAAGACACACACTATCTAAACAACAGTGAAACACCATAATTGCTTTTACCCTTCACAACTCAAGCCACTATTAGGGCTAATTTGAGTCCTTTTCCAACAACACGGAGAGCGTGCTCCGCCATGTAACAGCATGACACCTGTGAGAATGAGCTGTCGTATTCTTTACAGCTTTTTAGTGTTTTGGGTTGAGGTGTTGAAACACAGGAGCGTTTGATATTATTACTAACCTGACAATCACAGGAACAACTGTGCCGAAGTGAAGGGCTCCGCCTTATGTTTTTACAAGTCCTGGAATCTCTATCAGACGATGACAACTAGCTTAGTCAGTCAAGTGGCCCGCGTTATGGGACATGCTCTATTGTATCTATCTATCAGGCCTAAGGGAACAGACACCATAGGGTAACAGTAATGCTTAGTCGGGAGATTTTAAATGCTAGATTTTAACAGTAAACGTACATCTAAGGACATCAATATTGAAGTGGCTGGGGGCACTACCGTTCAAAAGACTGGAGTCGGTACGCTTTTTTTAAAAGAAATTAGTACTTTTATTCAGAAAGGATGCATTAAATTGATCAAAAGTAACAGTAAATATGTTTGTTTACATTGTTGCAATATATATATATATATATTTCCAAAAACATTCTATTCTTGTATCCTGAAGAAGGAAAAAACGTTTTCACGGTTTCCATGATAAACAGTTTTTAACATTGATAGGAATAAGATATAGCTTTTATTCACATATAAACATTCATCAGTGAACATAAACAGAAGCTCAACCGAACCTGCTTGATGTGCGAAAACAAACCTCATTGGTTCTTGCGGAAGCTCAAGCGTGCTGTGTCACACACGAGAATGAACCTCATTGGCTCTTGCGGAAGCTCAAATGTGCTGTGTAACACGAGAACAAACCTCATTGGTTCTTGTGGAAGCTCAAACATACTGTGCAACACAGGAGAATGAACCTCATTGGTTCTTGCGGAAGCTCAAGCGTGCTGTGTAATACACGAGAATGAACCTCATAGGCTCTTGCGGAAGCTCAAACGTGCTGTGTAACACGAGAACAAACCTCATTGGTTCTTGTGGAAGCTTAAACGTGCTGCGTAACACACAAGAATGAACCTCATTGGTTCTTGAGGAAGCTCAAACGTGCTGCGTAACACACGAGAATGAACCTCATTGGTTCTCCCATGTCAAGCGCACATGCTTGAGCTTCCGTTTACCACAACTGATGTGAGTTGATGAATTCAATCTGTTCATCATATAAAGCGATCGTGTCTCTTCAGAAAATGTGGACTTAGCCGCTCGATTCATATGGATTAGTTTTATGATCTCTTTATGAACTTTTTGAAGCGTTAAAGTCGTAGTTGCGTAGCTGTCAATGGAAAGACAGGAATTTTATTAAAAATATCTTCATTTGTTTTCCGAAGATGAACGAATGTCTTACGGGTTTGGAACGACATGAGGGTGAGTAATTAATGACAGAATTTTCATTTTTGGGTGAACTAACCATTTAATAAGGAAAGATGACTGACAGGACGATGTCGGTTAGCACGATGTCGCCTGATGTCCGCAAATTATACAGGTGCTGGTCATATAATTAGAATATCATCAAAAAGTTGATTTCACTAATTCCATTCAAAAAGTGAAACTTGTATATTATATTCATTCATTACACACAGACTGATATATTTCAAATGTTTTGATGATTATAACTGACAACTAAGGAAAATCCCAAATTCAGTATTTCAGAAAATTAGAATATTGTGAAAAGGTTCAATATTGAAGACACCTGGTGCCATACTCTAATAAGCTAATTAACTCAAAACACCTGCAAAGGCCTTTAAATGGTCTCTCAGTCTAGTTCTGTAGGCTACACAATCATGGGGAAGACTGCTGACTTGACAGTTGTCCAAAAGACGACCATTGACACCTTGCACAAGGAGGGCCAGACACAAAAGGTCGTTGCAAAAGAGGCTGGCTGTTCACAGAGCTCTGTGTCCAAGTACATTAATAGAGAGGAGAAGGGAAGGAAAAGATGTGGTAGAAAAAAGTGTACAAGCAATAGGGATAACCGCACCCTGGAGAGGATTGTGAAACAAAACCCATTCAAAAATGTGGGGGAGATTCACAAAGAGTGGACTGCAGCTTGAGTCAGTACTTCAAGAACCACTATGCACAGACGTATGCAAGACATGGGTTTCAGCTGTCGCATTCCTTGTGTCAAGCCACTCTTGAACAACAGACAGCGTCAGAAGCGTCTCGCCTGGGCTAAAGGCAAAAAGGACTGGACTGCTGCTGAGTGGTCCAAAGTTATGTTCTCTGATGAAAGTAAATTTAGCATTTCCTTTGGAAATCAGGGTCCCAGAGTCTGGAGGAAGAGAGGAGAGGCACACAATCCACGTTGCTTGAGGTCCAGTGTAAAGTTTCCACAGTCAGTGATGGTTTGGGGTGCCATGTCATCTGCTGGTGTTGGTCCACTGTGTTTTCTGAGGTCCAAGGTCAACGCAGCCGTATACCAGGAAGTTTTAGAGCACTTCATGCTTCCTGCTGCTGACCAACTTTATGGAGATGCAGATTTCATTTTCCAACAGGACTTGGCACCTGCACACAGTGCCAAAGCAACAAGTACCTGGTTTAAGGACCATGGTATCCCTGTTCTTAATTGGCCAGCAAACTCGCCTGACCTTAACCCCATAGAAAATCTATGGGGTATTGTGAAGAGGAAGATGCGATATGCCAGACCCAACAATGCAGAAGAGCTGAAGGCCACTATCAGAGCAACCTGGGCTCTCATAACACCTGAGCAGTGCCACAGACTGATCGACTCCATGCCACGCCGCATTGCTGCAGTAATTCAAGCAAAAAGGAGCCCCAACTAAGTATTGAGTGCTGTACATGCTCATACTTTTCATGTTCATACTTTTTAGTTGGCCAAGATTTCTAAAAATCCTTTGTTTGTATTGGTCTTAAGTAATATTCTAATTTTCTGAGATACTGAATTTGGGATTTTCCTTAGTTGTCAGTTATAATCATCAAAATGAAAAGAAATAAACATTTGAAATATATCAGTCTGTGTGTAATGAATGAATATAATATACAAGTTTCACTTTTTGAATGGAATTAGTGAAATAAATCAACTTTTTGATGATATTCTAATTATATGACCAGCACCTGTATACAATATAATTAGCCAACTATATCATTGCGGGAGAACGCAAAATCATTGAAATATTTTTTTTTCTCCCATCTCTTATTTCCATCACAATGTCTCTGTAGAATTTCCTTTCCGAACATAGTATTCGACTTCGGGCACATCCCTAGTAAATACTATGGTTACTACAGTAACTGTAAGAGCAACAACAAATACAAAGAGGAAAAGAATTGTAAATATCACGTTACATTTTTATAGTCTGCTATCAGTACTACAAACTTCTGATATATTGTGTTACAGTATCAGTGAGACAGGTGACGACAAGTTTTATGACTTGACAAAAAGCTTTTCATGTTTGGAATGTTTCTTTATGACAGATTGACAGACTATCTCTGAACTTTCCATTTGTGACTCCTTCACTTCAGTAATATAAGTGAGCCCCACCCACCCCCATCTCTCTAAGCAGTGATTTTCAGGCCTCGTCTCTAATCCGGCTCTCCTCTGAGCTGCGTGTGTTGAGGTGACAGGTGTCATGAGACCTGACAGCTGTAAAGCCGTTTCCAAACAGCAGCCCAGTGCAGCTTTCAGACGGCCGTGCTGCGATACTCTGACAGTACTTTGATAGAGGTTCAGGCTCGATGCCAACAGGTACCCTTACCAGAGATGACAGAACATGAAGCTTTTATGAGGCTTTAATAGATTGACAGATGGAAATTTCTGAATCAATTCATCCTGCAGAAAGGAAAAGTTGCAGATGGTGGCTAGGTTACAATGGATGCTAACTGTAAGTATGTTTCTGTGTGCATTACCACACACAATCAATGTGTCTGTTCATTCTGATCAACATGACACAACCACAACCAATCAAAACATATTGTGAATGTACAGTTGATGGAGTGGAATTTTTATATTTCAGCAGAAATATACAACACACAGCCTATAAAATGCTGTGTATCCAAAGGACAGAAACAGAATTATTCATTAATCAGGGTTGCACAACACTCACAATTGAACTAAAAATGGTTTGTACCTGAATTTTATTTGAATGCAAGGAAGTTGAATTTAAATTAATTGAAGTTTAAAATAAAATGTGAATGTTGGCTTAATAAAGCCATGTCAAAGTTTTGATCAAAGCCTTGAAATTTTATAGGCCTTATAATATAGATAGAACAAGAGAATTATAGAACAATTGAAAGAGAGAGAGTCGAACAATGAATAGATAGAATGATGGATAGAAGGAATGACAGATTAATAGATCCATAGAACAATAGACAGACAGACTGATAGATAGAACAATAGATCGATAGATCCGTAGAACAATAAATAGACATAACAATAGATAAAAAGTTTGAACAATAAAACGACAGATAGAATCTTAGAATGCTAGCACAATAGAACAGATATAAAACAGATCTGAGCGCATGGTCTGAAGCACATAGCGCAGGTGCACTTAGTCCGAATCCACTTTTGCTAGTTTAACGACGGAAAAAACGGTCCAAAGGGTTGTACATAGTCTCTTAATGAGTGATGGGTGTGTTTTGGGTGTAACGTGCTATAAACCAACCAGAGTCTCATCTCCCATTCCCTTTAAAAGCCAGTTTCACTTGCACCATGGCGGATTCGCTATTTGCATTTAGGCGTGTAGACATGGTCAAGATGATCTGATGAAGTGCAAACTGAGAATCTTAATGATGAAGAAATGTGATTTAAGATACTTTGAAAGTTGCATGGTTGTTGGTGCCAGACAAGCTGGAACTGTGGATCTTCTGGGATTTTCAAAACCATCATTAGGGTTTACAGAAAATGGTCCGAAAAAGAGAAAATATCCAGTGAGAGGCAGTTCTGTGGGAAAAGCTGATAGAAAGGCAACAGTAACTCAAATATCCACTGGTTACATCCAAGGTTTGCAGAATGGCTACAATTTGCACAGGCTCACCAAAATTGGACAATAGAAGACTTGAAAAAAACACTGCTTGGTCTGATGAGTCTCAATTTCTGCTGCGACATTCAGATGGTAGGGTCAGAATTTGACATACACATGAAAGCATGGATCCTTTTATCAATGGTTCAGTCTGCTGTGGTGATGTAATGGTTTGGGGGATATTTTCTTGGCACACTTTGGGCCCCTTAGGACCAATTGAGCATTGTTTAAATGCCACAGTCTACCTGTATTGTTGCTGAGCATGTCCATCTTTTTATGACCACAGTGTACCCATCTTCTGATGGTTTCTTCCAGCAGGGTAAAACACCATGTCACAAAGCTCAAAATCATTCTTATGAATTTTTAACTTTATGAACATGACAATGAGTTCACTTCACTCAAATGACTCAATTGCTCCTACTAGCAAGGTGTACCTAATAAAGTATGGGTGGATGAATGGATGGATAGATGGATAGACATTTATCCAAAGCTTACACTTCCCTGGGAATCCAACCCATGACCTTGGCATTGCTAGAGCCACAATCTACCAGTTGAGCTACAGCAACTTGAGTCACTCTCCTGAAAACTAATAATAAAAGTCCACATCAAACATTTGGAAATGTCACTATAAGTTTTGCAGCTTAGCTGGAAAAGACATTAATAGAGGTTGGATTCGGTGGTGAAAATCTAACCTTTGATCATGGTGAAAGAAAATGTCCGGGATTAATCAATCAGAAAGAGATCGGTTTAAATATTCATCTGTCTTTGCTAAAATGAGCTCAGAGTGACACGTCTGATTTGGCAAAAACACAATCAAATCTTTCACCTTATAAGCATAGCATAGCAAACAAACGAACACAATCACACACATGCACGCAACTCCCAAACACTTTTAAACATGTGAAAACTCTAAAAACTACTAGAACATGCAAGTTTCTCTTTATATACAGCTAATAGAATCACATTGTCAAGTATATTGTTATATTTCTGATCAGTTCTTCATAGTATGTTTGTGCCTCCATTTCTACACACAAATAGGATTCTTTAAGTTACTTGCAATCACTCAAACATTCTTCTACTGTGTGGTTTACAGAGAGAGAACAGGCTAATTATTACCATCTCTGCTCCTCTCCGCCTCACACACCTCTTAAACTAAATCACTGGTGTTGCTTTTTGTAACTGGCATCCTTCCATCTGGTTTAGCTGTTTATGATTACAGTGTGAACAGTAGATGTTGCCTTAAAACTAGGAGAACTCCGAAGCTTTAAATAACAAGAAGGCCTTGGGGGATCAGATGCACTGCAGACAATCACTCGTGAATGAAGAACATATCGAGCACATAATCTTGTCTGAAAGCTGATCATGTCTTGATATTTAGCCTGCTGAAAATAGGCTTTTCAATCTTTCAATTTGCCATTTGAAGTAAAGCCTGTTGTGGCATGAAATTGAAGTGTGGTGACTTTTTGTGAACGTACTTAGGTGAACAACACTGATTGTACGTTACATAAACAAATGAAATGGATAGCTTGGAGAACTAACATTTCTTTCAATTCATTCTCAGACATAAAAGGAGACCTGTCTGAAATATCTCTTACTTTTAACATTTGTTCTACTATGAAAGGGCTGCTTTACCTCTATTCTGGCCCCTCCTGCGAGCTTTAGGACTATTTTAGCACTGTGAAATTCGGCATAGTTTGAAAAGAAGAGATTATTCATAATCTCTTATTATTTAAGGATGGGTAGGGAGGCAGTCATGGAAGGTGTCTTAAAAAATCAAATTCTGCTGTCAGACTGGCTTAAGAAATAGCTTGTACGTGGATTCATGCTTGAAGGCCAACATGTCTGCGTCTGTTTTAGACAGCGCTGCAAAAGCTTTCAATCTGAAGACCTTTAAAAGCAACAACAGAATACAGGTACTTCAATAAAAAAGATAATAAATATATAAATCTTATTCATGTAAAACTTGCCACTAAACTAAAGGTATTCTGGGTTTAAATAAAAAAATAAAATAAAAAATGAAATATAAATATAAATATAAAAATCTTATTTGTGCAAAACACTAAACTAAGGTATTCTGGGTTTAAATAACTGGGTTTAAATACATAGATAAACAAACAAACAAACAACATGTAAAGTTTGTTTTGCAAAAAACTTGATGCCACAATGCTGAATGAATGAATGGTGTGTTATTTTAGTATCATTAATATACTACTGTAGCTTTTGTTCTCTGCCACAATATTTTTGTAAGGACAATGTTTGGTTTCATTGTGTTTAAGGGGCTGTTTACACAACACTGTTTTCAACTAAAAACAGAAAACTTTTTATGCGTTTTGGCCATTCATTTACATGACGACGGCGTTTTGTTGAGCTAAAAATGCAAACTTTTGAAAACAGGTTTCAGAGTGCATGGTTTTTTTTAAACGATACCGTTATTGTCTCAGTGTAAACAAAAAAAACGTGGATCTGTGAAAATGGTGACATCATGCACTTGCGTATTACACATTTAGGGTGTACTTACACTAGGCACGGTTGGCTTGTACCGTGCCCGAGCGTGATTGCCCCCCTCCCCCGCTGGCCTGCACTCACATTGCACTTACCGTACTGGCTTTCGCTAATAGACTGCCTAATAGATTTATCATTTATGCCGCGCATCGATTTTCACTTTTGTTTGCACTGCACGTATCAGAAGATTATTACGGAGGCAGCTGACTTTGATGGAGGAATTTGCAGCTTTATTCGCAAACTACAATTCATGTTCATGAATAAGGTGAGAACTAGGCCCGTTATAAACCTAAATATACTTGAATTAATTGAAAAGTGTACCAAAGTAGTAATAGTTTGGTGTTTGCTGTCGTAATGATGACAGTAGCACACAGCTGTTCCATGCTCCAGCACGGTTAGCTATCACACTACATGCGTACTGCGCCCGAGCCCAAATGAACCTCTTCCAAACGGGCCAGGGCCGGCTAAAGAAACCGCACCCGGGCACGCTACGGAACACTCATACTAGTCAACCGAACCAGACTTTGGGGGTCAAACGCGCCCGGGCATGGTTCAGATCACCTAGTGTGAGTACACCCTTAGTCTACAGGCGCATAGTGTTTTTTTACAAAGTGACAACTACTGGTCTGGCTGCATAGCATAATACAGCGGTTTTAATAGTTTTCGCTGATCTGTGTGAACGGGGATTCATTTGACTAACATTCGTTTCACACCGCAAGTGTGAGCGGCGCATCAGCTTAACTACACCGCGAGAGTATTCACACTGGAAGCGCTTGTACAGCGTCACAGCAGCGGCTCCAAAGCTACACATAATTGAGCATGTCTTGAAAGTTTGTTAAAATGGGGTGTGTACAACATGTAAATGGTAAACAACAAACACAACAAGGAAAACAGTGAAAGAAAACGTGAAAGAAGTTTGTTTGAAATCTTTGCAAATGTATTAAAAATAAAAAATGAAAACAATCACATGTACATAAGTATTCACAGCCTTTGCCATGACACTCAAAATTTAGCTCAGGTGCATCCTGTTTCCACTGATCATCCTTGAGATTTTTCTACAACTTGACTGGAGTCCACCTATGGTAAATTTTGTTGATTGGACATGATTTGGAAAGGCACACACCTGTCTATATAAGGTCATACAGTTAACAGTGCATGTCAGAGCATAAACCAAGCCATTAAGTCCAAGGAATCGTCTATAGACCTCTGAGACATGATTGTATCGAGGCACAGATCTGGGAAAGGGTACAGAACAATTTCTGCAGCACTGCAGCAGGTCCCAATGAGCAGTGGCCTCCATCATCCGACAATGGAAGAAGTTTGGAACAACCAGGACTCTTCCTAGAGCTGGCCGCCCAGCCAAACTGAGCGATCAGGGGAGAAGGGCCTTAGTCAGGGAGGTGACCAAGAACCCGATGGTCACTCTGACAGAGCTCCAGCCTTTCTCTGTGGAGAGAGGAGAACCTTACAGAAGAACAACCATATCTGCAGCACTCCACCAATCAGGCCTGTATGGTAGAAAGGCCAAACGGAAGCCACTCCTCAGTAAAAGGCACATCACATCACAGCCAGCCTGGAGTTTGCCAAAAGGCACCTGAAGGACTCCCAGACCATGAGAAACAAAATTCTCTGGTCTGATGAAACAAAGATTGAACTCTTTGGCAAGCTTCATGTCTGGAGGAAACCAGGCACAGCTCATCACCTGGCCAATACCATCCCTACAGTGAAGCATGGTGGTGGAAGCATCATGCTGTGGGGATGTTTTTCAACGGCAGGAATTGGAAGACTAGTCAGGATCGAGGGAAAGATGAATGCAGCAATGTACAGAGACATCCTTGATAAAAACCTGCTCCAGAGTGCTCTGGACCTCAGACTGGGGTGAAGGTTCATCTTCCAACAGGAAAACGACCCTAAGCACACAGGCAAGATAACAAAGGAGTGTCTACGAGACAACTCTGTGAATGTCCTTGAGTGGCCCAGCCAGAGCCCAGAATGGAACCCGATTGAACATCTCTGGAGAGATCTGAAAATGGCTGTGCACCGACGCCCCATCCAACCTGATGGAGCTTGAGAGGTCCTGCAAAGAAGAATGGGAGAAACTGCCCAAAAATAGGTGTGCCAAGCTTGAAGCATCATACTCAAAAAGACTTGAGGCTGTAATTGGTGCAAAGGGACTTCCAAAGTATTGAGCAAAGGCTGTGAATACTTATGTACATGTGATTTTATATATATATATATATATATATATATACACACACACACACACACACACACACACACACACACAGGTGCTGGTCATATAATTAGAATATCATCAAAAAGTTGATTTATTTCACTAATTCCATTCAAAAAGTGAAACTTGTATATTATATTCATTCATTACACACAGACTGATATATTTCAAATGTTTATTTCTTTTAATTTTGATGATTATAACTGACAACTAAGGAAAATCCCAAATTCAGTATCTCGGAAAATTAGAATATTGTAAAAAGGTTCAATATTGAAGACACCTGGTGCCACACTCTAATCAGCTAATTAACTCAAAACACCTGCAAAGGCCTTTAAATGGTCTCTCAGTCTAGTTCTGTAGGCTACACAATCATGGGGAAGACTGCTGACTTGACAGTTGTCCAAAAGACGACCATTGACACCTTGCACAAGGAGGGCAAGACACAAAAGGTCATTGCAAAAGATAGCAATGAGCTCTGTGTCCACGTACATTAATAGAGAGGCGAAAAGAAGGAAAAAATGTGGTAGAAAAAAGTGTACAAGCAATAGGGATAACCGCACCCTGGAGAGGATTGTGAAACAAAACCCATTCAAAAATGTGGCGGAGATTCAGAAAGAGTGGACTGCAGCTTGAGTCAGTATTTCAAGAACCACTACGCACAGACGTATGCAAGACATGGGTTTCAGCTGTCGCATTCCTTGTGTCAAGCCACTCTTGAACAACAGACAGCGTCAGAAGCGTCTCGCCTGGGCTAAAGGCAAAAAGGACTGGACTGCTGCTAAAGTGGTCCAAAGTTATGTTCTCTGATGAAAGTAAATTTAGCATTTCCTTTGGAAATCAGGGTCCCAGAGTCTGGAGGAAGAGAGGAGAGGCACACAATCCACGTTGCTTGAGGTCCAGTGTAAAGTTTCCACAGTCAGTGATGGTTTGGGGTGCCATGTCATCTGCTGGTGTTGGTCCACTGTGTTTTCTGAGGTCAACGCAGCCGTATACCAGGAAGTTTAGAGCACTTCATGCTTCCTGCTGCTGACCAACTTTATGGAGATGCAGATTTCATTTTCCAACAGGACTTGGCACCTGCACACAGTGCCACAGCAACCAGTACCTGGTTTAAGGACCATGGTATCCCTGTTCTTAATTGGCCAGCAAACTCGCCTGACCTTAACCCCATAGAAAATCTATGGGGTATTGTGAAGAGGAAGATGCGATATGTCAGACCCAACAATGCAGAAGAGCTGAAGGCCACTATCAGAGCAACCTGGGCTCTCATAACACCTGAGCAGTGCCACAGACTGATCGACTCCATGCCACGGCGCATTGCTGCAGTAATTCAGGCAAAAGGAGCCCCAACTAAGTATTGAGTGCTGTACATGCTCATACTTTTCAGTTGGCCAAGATTTCTAAAAATCCTTTCTTTGCATTGGTCTTAAGTAATATTCTAATTTTCTGAGATACTGAATTTGGGATTTTCTTTAGTTGTCAGTTATAATAATCAAAATTAAAATAAATAAACATTTGAAATATATCAGTCTGTGTGTAATGAATGAATATAATATACAAGTTTCACTTTTTGAATGGAATTAGTGAAATAAATCAACTTTTTGATGATATTCTAATTATATGACCAGCACCTGTATGTATGTATATATATATATATATATATATATATATATATATACACACACACACACACATTTGCAAAGATTTCAAACAAACTTCTTTTACGTTGTCATTACAGGGTATTGTTTGAAGAATTTTGAGGAAAATCATTTAATCAATTTTGGAATAAGGATGTAACATAACAAAATGTGGAAAAAGTGAAGCGCTGTGAATACTTTCCGGATGCACTGTATACCTGTCTGTGTAAGCCTATTACATAATAAGCTAAAAGTAAGTTTATTTATATTATTTTCTGACTGTTTACTTTACTTTTTATAATTAAAAACCAGTTTAAATGGGTAAATCTTCTGTAAATATTTTGATTCTTCATTTTCTTTTCTGAAATACTCGGTTCTTGTTAAAAAAAACACTAGAAATGCTTAATATGTGCATTGAGCACTTTTTGTGTGAAATCATATTTATTGTGTCAATCAAAAGTGTGCTTTCACTTTAATTGAGCGCCAGCAGCGCAGCAAAAATAGACTCGGCGCCGAAACCCCCGCTTCACTGCTGCTCACACGACGCTCCTGATCCTGGTGTGAAAGCATTGCACTCATAGGATAACACACATGCACGGCGAAAAAAATACGCACCACTCACGCTTGCGGTGTGAAACAGCCGTAAGATGTCGACTGCACACGGAAAAGCAAAGGAGTACGTTGTTGTGTAAACGTACAGTACCCTTAGTTTTGTTTTCCCTGTTCTAGTTCTAGTTGCTTTTTTGTTTCTATGGCTGCTAATTTGTTTCTAATTGAGATACACACCTGTTCCCTGTTCTGTGTGAGATTTTTATTCGTTTTTTTTATTTAAATGTGTCTATATAGTTTTTACGCTTTATTTTTTTTTTAAGTTTTGGTTATTTTAGTACTTCAACAAACTAAATGAAAATGAGAAATGTTGCCATGCCAACTAGCTGAAGTACTTTTTTAAATATTTTATTTTATTTCAGTTCATATTTATTTAGTGTCAATGGAAATGATTTATGATTTTAGTTTTAATAAGAAATAACCTTGGTGTGTGAAGCTTGTTTGTGAATGTCACCACAATGCTAAGGTATTCTGGGTGGTTAACAGGTCGTTTACATGTTCTGAATGGTTGCTATTAAGGTGGTTTCTAGGGCATTGCAAGGCAGTTGTAAGTGAAAAGAGATTTTGAGGTTCTTATTTACTGGTCCAAGTCCAAAGAGCCCACCCAAAAGTTTTGGGTAAGGTTATAACTTCAATGTAAGCCTATTTGATTTTATCAACCACAAGGGGAAATAAATCTGGCAGATTAAGAAAATAATAGCACACCTCTCCTTAGCAAACCACACAATTCTAGGTATCATTCATGTTCGTGAAGTTACAAGCTGAAGGCTTAGGGTTTGTTTAAATCCTTAACTCTTAACATGAGCAATAGTATGCAGCAGTAAATATAAAACACTCAGTCGAGGAAACAATGTGTCTTAGTTTCTATATGATCATCACAGCTGTGTTCTGATCTTTAAGTATTATTAAGAAAGATTTGAGGTCCGCCCCTGGGCTTTGACAGGCTGTCTGTGAGACAGAAAACAGAAAGCCCTGATAATGTTGATGGGTTATAGTTTAAAGAGAGGCGCTGAACTCTGAGGGAATCAAACCATCATTAATAAACTCTGATAAAGTCCTCCTGAGGCTCTGCAGATGCACAGGAATCACAAACACACATCTTAGTTTAAATGGATACTATCGGCGGGTTAATTCAGGGGTCAAGACTCTTGGCAGTATGCAGCCAGGCTGATTCAGAAACCAAATAATCGGCCCTTAAGATAAAGTTGGCTTTTAAGTGACTTATGGTAGCCAAAAACAATAAATTCATATGATGGAGGGAATGAGTCTGAAAAGCAGGACAATTAGATTAATGAGTCATTGGGCCGTGGGTGCAATAGCCAGTGAGGATACAATCACTTTAACAGGCCTCTGCTGTGGCCAAGTTCTCATCTGCAATATATATCTTTCACTAATTAATTTGCAAACCATAGGCATGGATTTGAAAGAAGGTTAAATGTGTTGCCCTCAATCTTGCTTATTTAATATATATAAACTACCAGTCAAAAGTTTGGACACTTTCCCATTCTCTTGATGGGAAAGTGTGTCCAAACTTTTGACTGGTAGTGTATATATACACACACTATATTGCCAAAAGTATTGGGACACCCCTCCAAATCATTGAATCACTTCCATAGCCACAGGTGTATAACATCAAGCACCTAGGCATGCAGACTGCTTCTACAAACATTTGTGAAAGAATGGGTCGTTCTCAGGAGCTCAGTGAATTCAAGCGTGGTACCGCAATAGGTTGCCACCTGTGCAATAAGACAATTTGTGGAATTTCCTCACTACTAAATATTCCACGGTCAACTGTTAGTGTTATTATAACAAAGTGGAAGCAATTGGGAACAACAGCAACTCAGCCATGAAGTGGTAGGCCACGTAAAATCACAGGGCGGGGTCAGCGCATGCTGAGGCGCACAGTGCACAGAAATCGCCAACTTTCTGCAGAGTTGATAGCTACAGACCTCCAAACTTTGTGTGGCCTTCAGATTAGCTCAAGAACAATGTGTAGAGAGCTTCATGGAATGGGTTTCCATGGCCAAGCAGCTGCATCCAAGCCTTACATCACCAAGTGCAATGCAAAGCGTCGGATGCAGTGGTGTAAAGCACGCTGCCACTGGACTCTAGAGCAGTGGAGGCGTGTTCTCTAAAATGACGAATCACGCTTCTCTGTCTGGCAATCCGATGGATGAGTCTGGGAATAGCGGTTGCCAGGAGAACGGTACTTGCCTGACTGCATTGTGCCAAGTGTAAAGTTAGGTGGAGGGGGGGATTATGGTGTGGGGTTGTTTTTCAGGGGTTGGCCTTGGCCCCTTAAATGAACTCCAGTGAAATGAACTCTTAATGCTTCAGCATACCAAGACATTTTGGACAGTTTCATGCTGGGGTTTTGACTGGGGTAATACCTGCAGAAATTTTAAATTAGTCTCTTATGCTCATCAAGCTTGCAATTGTTTGATCAAAAATACAGAAAAAAACAAATATTGTGAAATATTACAATTTAAAATAATGGTTTTCTATTTTAATATACTTTAAGATATAATTTATTTCTGTGATCAAAGCTGAATTTTCAGCATCATTACTCCAGTCTTCAGTGTCACATGATCCTTCAGAAATCATTCTAATATGATGACTTGATACTCAGTTATTATCAATGCTGGAAACAGTTGTGCTGCTTAAAAAAGTTAAAAATAACAGCATTTATTTAAAAAATATAAATCTTTTCTAACAATATAAATCTTTACTATCACTTTTTATCAATTTAACACATCCTTGCTGAATAAAAGTATTAATTGCTTAAAAAAAAGGAAAAAATTACTGACCCCAAACTTATATTGTTACAAAATATTTCTATTTTAAATAAATGCTGTTCTTTTTTTAACTTTTTATTCAAAGAATCCGGAAAAAAGTATCATTAAAATATTAAGCAGCACAACTGTTTCCAACATTAATAATAAATCAGCATATTAAAATGATTTCTGAAGGATCATGTGACACAGATATATAAGTTTTTCTGGTTCTCATGAGAGCATCTGGAGATTCAGTTTGGTGCTCACACTGCACATAGTGTGACCCATTAAATATAACTATAAAAAATAAAATAAGTAATAATAGCATTTTTACTAGTTATTTAGTTATATAATAACAAAATAACAAATAAAGTGGGATAGTACTATTATATTCTAAAATAAAAAAATGAGTATTAAATAAAAAGACATTTATTTTATAGTACACTTAAAAATACAATGCTAATATTTACATGTTTTTCCTTTTTACTGTTCTGTCCTGTTCTGGCTATATATATATATATATATATATACACACACATGTTCAGCTCACACAGTAACGCCTACAGCATACCCTCCCTGACTATGTTATTCTTGACAAACGTCTCTCCAATGTTCAAAATGAAACCTATGCTATGGTTATGAATAGATGAAAGCATTTATTACCATCATCATCATCATCTTTATACTCAAGTTTCTGTGGTTCTGACTCTACCTTCTTGTTTTGAGTAGAAATAGAAAGTATAGCCCCCAAACATTTAATGTTTCAACAGTAACCAATGCTGACTCAGTATTTTGATATTCATGACGTACTCATAAATACTGAGAATGCAGATCTCAGTGCATTACATAATGTCGTAAATAAATAAAATAAAATAAAATAAAATAAAATAAAATAAAATAAAATAAAATAAATAAAATAAAATAAAATAAAATAAAATAAAATAAAATAAAATAAAATAAAATAAAATAAAATAAAATAAAATAAAATAAAATAAAATAAAAATCTCTGACCAACTGTTAGTTTGTTTTTGACAATTTTATTATTTTATTTTATTAATACACAAGGACATTTTCTTCCGGACCCCCTGAAACTCTCTGCTAACTATCCCACAAGTCGACAAACTGAAGAAAAACAGAATGTTTGAGCTTTAAATTCAGCGGGGAGAACAGCAAACCTTTCTTAAAAATAGCATCCACCAAAAATAACAGCTTTCATGCCGTTTAACTGTAATCCCCTTTACTCTCTGCCACAAACATTAATTTTAACAACTTGTGGTCCTCATGGGACCATCTTTCTCCCTGCGCTCAGAATATTTCTATGGTCCATTTAGCCTAAACTTCTCTGGTTCTGCATTTGTAAATATTTATGTAAAGCATAAAACAATGGGTAATTTTGGCTCTCTGGGCTCTGGTATTTTGAATGCAAACACCAAATGTAGTCTGAGAGGGAGAACGTTCAGTCCGATGTGCTTTAATTGGCCAGATAGAATCTGGGAAGGTCATTTTGCTCCTGTGCCACTGTTCCTTCCATTAAATCCTTACAGCAGACTGGGATACAAACAGTTTTTAGATGTTACTGGGTGAAATGGTACAAGAAGCTCAACAATTAAGAGAAACTGACCTAAAGATTTCAGTCCGGCAACGCGTTTGAACAGTTACTGTATTTATTTTTAACAATAAAACTTTATTTTGAACCTTCTTGTCCTAATCGCTCTGTTCCTCATTTTCATCCTAACCAGACATGACAACAACACTTTACAATACAGTCTCATTAGTTAATGCATTAACATGAATTAACAAGGAGCAACATATTTTTACAGCATTTATTATCCTTTGTTAATGTTACTTAATAAAATGTTAGTTTTTTCACAGTGCATTAACTAATGTTAACATACACAACTTTTGGTCTTTAAAATGTATTAGTAAATGTTGAGAGATTAATAAATGCTGTAAAGTAATAGTTCGTGTTAGTTCATGTTAACTAACATAGCTAACTAATGTTAAAAAATAAAATAAATAAAATAATTTGGTCACAAAATTGTTGCACAGTTCCTAACTTAAACCAGCTGTCAAGAATGCCTCTAAATTGTAAAGGGTCAGAAAAATACCCTATTCACAATGCCTTCAAAAACCCAAGAGCTTCATGAATGACTAATTGTCGGTGTTGAGCAGGTCTCAGTGAGAAATGAGGTATGAGTTCACTGACATTGTCCACAGCAGAGGAGTCTGCCTGCCGTGAGATATGATGCAATATGATGGATAAGAACGGCCTATGCTTTTCAAAGGCCTACATTACCACATTCCCCACGTGAAGGGAATATTTATCTTCTCTCACTCTCTTTCGGCAGAGGATTGAGTGGGTGGTTGTCTTACCTGTCTGGAGTCAGGTTTACACTGAGGGGGAGGAGGGACACTCTACAGTTTCTGGGGGAGCCAGAACCAATACGAAAAGACACAGTCAAAGAAAACAAACGTGCTAAATCTCAGTAAAGGTTCAGGATCAGAAAATACAAACAACATTGCATTTCACAGAATCAAAATCATATCAAAAACACCTCTGATAAGAGTTGAGGTGGATCCGAGCTATTTTTTTAACACTGCGGCATGCAAAGAATCGGCAGTACACTAAATCAGTATTTTGTTTCCAGTCAAAATACCTATACATCCTTAAAACAGGAAACATTTTATAAAATTAATTAGTATAATTAGTATGAATTGTATTAATAATTAAATATTGTATTATGTAAATGATGTATATTATAGAAATAATATATTAATATTATTTAATATATTATATAAAATGATATATTATATAAATGATTTATATATTATAATTCATATTATAATTTAAATATTTTATTATGTAAATATATATATATACATATATATACATACATAACATACATACATCATACAGTACAATCAATCTTTTTATTTATTTATTTATTTGTAAAAGTTTTGGTAAGAATTATGTTTTTTGAAAGTTTCAACTGTAAAAACAATGATACTGTAAAATATTAAAATGTTAAATAACTGCCAAATATATATATTAAATTTAGCATGTTTGTATAAGATAAAATCACGTTTTTCATATTTCATTCGTCATCTATAAATTTTAGATACATTTTAAGTGATTTTTTTACTGGAATGTTTTACTAGACAAAGATACTGATTAACAAAATTACGTGCATCGCATAGAGACGGAAAACGCAAAAATTATAATAAATAATAAAACATGACTTATAAGATCACACTATAACAGATGGAACTGTTGTGTCCTCTTCCCTCTTCTTGCCTCAAAATGACTTGGATGATGTAAAGCAGAGCGCATTTGAAGAACTGACTTTGTTTTACGTGACCGACACTTCAACTGGATTCTGTACATATCATCGGAGTTTCGGCCCAGAGTGAGCACTGTGCTCTCAGACAGGAAACCTGCCTTTTCCTGCATACATCTCAGGTTGACAGGTAGGCTTTGGCTTTGAGAAAGGGAATGTGCTAGAGAAAAAGACCACCTGGGTCACAGAGTGGTATAGTAGCAGGCACTTTAATGTTGTCAAAAGGGTTTAAAAGGAACTAAAGTGAAAGTTCTCACTATGAGACGGTGCCAAGATATCAATGTTGCAGTTTAAAACACACATTCACTACATACCTCTGGATCGCCTCAGGTTGCATTGTCTCTTTTTTGAAGCCTGACTGCAAACAAACATGCCATGTTGTGTCTACCTGCCCTGCCAACCTCAACAGAAATCATGGCAGCACGCCGTTCTTTTCCCGTATCAGGGAAGAAAAAAGAAAAACAAACTTGCAAGTCACTACGCCTGCTTGGGCATAGACTGATCTTAGATCAGCTTATGCTGTCAAGAATTTCATAGGAGGAAAATTTCATTTGGTGTGCAAATACAATAAACCTTAATGTGTAGGCCTAATCTTTTTGACCAATGAAACACTTTACGTAGGCAGCAACAGGCTGTGCATGAGATACTAGACTCACAATTGTTTTCAACAGGGTTTGATGTTAGCATGTTGCTACAATAACAGGACTAGATAATAGCCTACATGTTGAGATTGTGCATGCTTTCTTTGAGCAGCTCACTGGGTTTTGAAACGGAGCAACTTGACTTTTGGGAGTCAACACTGAAGCAACAGCACTGAGCTCAATTCAGACTAAAATAGCACAACAACATGCTGAAACACTTCCTATGTGTTTTGTATTATTGTTTAGAAGTCATGCATGCAGTTTGAAGCGGGTTTTACTGGCATCCAAGAAAGTTAAGGAACAACATTCCACAAGCCGTGGGTGTACTCGCGTGTAAAATGGAATAAAAGCCAGACCAAAAAAAACAAAACATGTACACATAGAAGACATTGGTTTGTCTTCCTCATCTAGTGCTAAGGTACCCCTTAAAGGCAGTCTAAACATCTGTCTAGCCGTGATATCTTATCTTTGGCTAAATGGAAAAAGAAAATGAGTAGGGTAACGGCATAGTAAATGAAGTAAATATAAATGGTATTGGTCTCAAGTTTTACTGTATTTTTGATCAAATAAATGCATCCTCAGTGTCAGTATTTGTTAGCTCTTTTGATACTTCTTTTGACAACAAGTCAGAGTTCTGCACCTCTTGACACCAAGGTGGGTCTATACTCTTCCATGATGGGAAAAAAGCTGGCAAAACTGCCAACCTGGTGTGCGTTTCCCGTACAATGACGTAACTCACTGCTTAACTACCATAGTACGTTGCATCGTTGAAGAAATCAACTAGCTACTGACGACTGTTTTCCGAAACTGTATTGCCGCAAATTTGTCGTTCAACCATGTTGGTTAACGATGTCACACAGGTGGTGGAGTAATAACTTCTGTTAATGAATCCGTTTAAGGTTAAATTAATTCTAGATTTTTTGCTATAAATTATGAACATGTCATCTAAGGACTAATTCAAATTTGTCTCAGTTATTTTCTTTATTTCTAGATTCAATCATTGGCTCGTCCTTACGTAATAAAGCACGTACACACATGCGCACTCTTTAAAAACGGTGCTTTAAATCTCGACAAACTAAAAGACGTAAATGACATTTGTATGTATTCTAAATAAAAGATATAGATTGTACTGAATGTCAGCTTGCTTATTTTGCTCAAGATAAGGATTTATTAAGTCCACGTTATGCAAACAAGAAACTATGCTTCTAACCACAGGTCGAGAGCTGTCGTTCCAACCACGCAACTTTGCGATGCTGTTCGCGAACGTTCGTTGGAACTATGGTTTCAGGAAACACAGACTAATTGAACTATGCTGATAACGACGGAACTTGCGACCATAGTTGGCTAACGATGCTTTCGGGAAACGCACACCTGATCGATGTGATGTATGATTGGCAAGATGAACCTACTTAACAGAATATAAAAACATCATCACTGGTTGTAAGATTATTCTGGACTTTCTGCCACTACTAAGGCAAAGAAAAAAAAAACAATGTTACATACACACACAGCTTATGGTCCCAAATCAAAAAAGCCAACCCTCAAGTCTATCATATTCAGGTCTCTAGATATGGCTTAAGTCCCTCTGTCAATCCAAGTCTATAGGAGTTTATTTTTGTCATTTTGTCATCTGCTAAGCAAAAAATCTAATTGTACAATTATGCATCAAAGTTTAATACTTAGAATTGGTGTTTTGCTCAAATTCCTAACACAAAGTATGAGCAATAGCAACAGTGATGCTTTCCTTAGCAAACAATATTAATTATACAAGAGAAATGATATACAGTACATTATTATTTTACTAAGCAAGGATGCATTAAATTAATCAAAAGGTGACAGTAAAGACTTACAATGTTACAGAATTTTTTTTTATTTTAAATAAATGCTGTTCTTTTGAGCTAGAAATAATAATAATAAAATAATAGAATAATATGATCAAATAATAGAATATTTCTCCTCAATAATTTTAAGCAGCACAAATATGTTCAACATTGAAAAAAAACAAAACAAGAAATACAATATCAATAATACAAATCAGCATATTAGGGTGATCTCTAAAGGATCATGTGACACTGAAGACTGGAGTAATGATGCTGTAAATTCAGCTTTGCCATCACAAGAATTAATTGCATTTTAAAATATACATGACAGAAAACAGTTATTTTAAATTCCACAAATATTTCACAATTGCTGAGTTTTTTTGATCAAATAAATGCAGCCTCAGTGTCAGTATTCATTCAAAAACATGAAAAAAAACGACCCTAAACTTCTGAACGGTATTGTATAAAATGACTCTTTGGATTTCCTCATTTTGCAGATTACTTTTAAAGTGATTTTTAAAGACAATAAATGCAAGTAATTAAAAAAAAACAAGAACAGCCAAATATCAACAACGTTTTCTTCAGGGGTTCTTGTCATTAAGGCAGTTATCGGTCTTTGAATGTAATATCCCTCCTAATCCATGTTTTATCTGTCTATTATCAGTGTTACTATCCACTATCCAAACAAAAATACATACATGAGAGATTAGGTTCAGCCTTGTACTTCTTATATGATGCAAAATACCTCCTATTCTAATTATAGATTTATAATAGGACTGGGAGGCACTAAAATATTGTTGGCACTTCAGAGAGCAGAAGCACAAGACACAGTGAGGTGATGACAGGAATTGGGTTTCCTGCAAGGATCTCTTTTATCAACAGGTGTGAGGAAGAGAATGAAGATATGTGAACAGATAACCCGCCTTCCGTGAACTGGCAGAGAGTGAGAGAGAGAGACTATGTGTGACAGCTTTTATCACCACTCCAGATGAACCATCTCATTCTCTCTCTTTCCCTCTCTTTCTTTCTCTCCCCTTCTTATCTCTTCATCTCATGAGCGGATGCGATGAAAGGTAAACAGTGTGCGTCCTATCTTAATTAGCAGAGTATATATTTAACGCAGCCATTAACACAACAAACATACACACTCCGGGCCAGCAGACACTCTATTCAGGAAATGTTCAGAAACAATGCTACCTATTTTTGAAATGCAAACTCACATTGATTGTTCGGTGCTAAAAATAATGTTCAGACCCGAATTACATTCCTGAGACAAAATAACATTTGTACTAATATAAATAGTTGGTTACACATTATTTTAAGGTGTCTGTGTTACAGTGTAATTATGCATTTAAGTACTGAGTAATAATTAACTACATGAAGGTTAGGATTGGGAATTGGGGTTTGGTTTAGGGTTAGTAGCGTGTAATTATGCATATTTTAGTTATTACTACAGTAACTACATGTAACAAGGGCACTGTAAAATAAAGTGTTACATTTTATTTTAAGGTATCCTTGTTACAGTGTAATTATACATTTAAGTACTGAATAATAATAATTAACTACATGTACTTTGTAGGATTGGGAATTGGGGTTTGGTTTAGGGTTAGTTTCATGTAATTATGCATAATTAATAGTTATTAAAACAGTAACTACATGTAACGTGTAACAAGGACACTGTAAAATAAAGTGTCACCATAAAGTGTTACCAAATATTTATACTAATTAATTTCTAATATTTATACTTCTATTTTGACCATTATAATGCATACACAACATGTCATTAAGATGATTTTATTTAAATAAAGACTTCAGCAAAAAGTTTATTCAGCAAGAATGCATTAAATTGATTAAAAGTGACAGTAAAGATATTTATAAGGTTACAAAAGATTTCTATTTTAAATAATCACCATTCTTTTGATCTTTCTATACATAAAGAATCATGAAAAAATATCCACAAAAAGATTAAGCAGCACAACTGTTTTCAACATTTATAATAATAAGAAATGTTTCTTGAGCAGCAAATCCGCATATTAGAATGATTTCTGAAGGATCATGTGACACTGAAGACTGGAGTAATGATGCTGAAAATTCAGCTTTGCCATCACAGGAATACATTTTAAAATTTATTAAAATAGAAAACATTTTAAATTGTTTTAAATTGTAATAATATATTAAAACTTATTTTAAATTGTAATTATATTTTACAATATTACTGTTTTACATTGTAGTTAAATGCAGCCTTGGTTAACAATACAAAAAAAAATCTTAAAGACATCAAACCTTTGGCCAGTCGTGTACAGTTATTGTAGATCAAGGCTTTATGTCCCTGATTAATATGTCTTTTAATACCAAGTTCATACTAGGCCATTGCTGATATATTGCTGTTGCTGTTACAGACAAGCAGATTTGAATACAAAACATCCAGTTTATATTATATATCTAAAGATCACTTTTAGTAATGGCTGGACAAAATTTGTATTATTTGTATTATTACTTGTAATTGTATTATTAATACAAAGTTCTGTCATGAAACTCTAGAATAGCTGCTGCAAGCTGACAGATCCTTAACTTAATCTGCTTGCAATCACATCATTCTCTATAGGGCACAGCTGATTGGTTCCTGCTGTATCAGTAGCCAATGAGCACGCTGCTCAACATTCAAATACTTGGTCAGCATTATAGCAGTTGCAGCGCACTTTCAGAAACCCTCTTCCCCAGCTCCACCTGTATAGATCTGCAACGAGTTCATGTACAGTGTGCTATATTGTACAGCAGCAGCATGTCATACTTGCTCACAGCAGTGTGTCATGTGCATGTATTGGCACTTGGTACTTGATCTGTTCAGCCAAGACCAAACATATCAACATTGTCATATCCATTACCATGCCAAACACTCAGAGAGTTGTCATGACAAAACTGAAATCACATTTCAATGACATTAAATCAATCCGGACATCAAAGAAATCACACAAAAAAAAATATATAAGTATAATATGACACCCACAGATAGTAATCCTTTGAGATTTGGGTGAGATAAAAACGTATTGAAAAGAAACTCATTAAATGAATTTAAGCTGAAATTAAATAAAATACTTAGACGAAAAATGTAAACGTATAAAATTTAAACAAAAATTTTGCCTTGTTGCCTTTGCAACTAACTGAAATAAAATCAGCTGAAGTACTAAAATTACCAAAACTAAAACCGAATCTAATAAAGCTAAATAGAAATAGATTAACAGAAATAAAATGAATTCATTAAAATGAATACAAATTAAAAATGAAAATTTAAGCCAATTCAAAATGAAAAAAGTAGAAAAGAGATGTCCATTGTAATGGATGCAGGGTTTGAATGGGTTAAAGCACAATGCGATGGTCTTACACATGCAGACGAATGTATTTGTCTGCTACGATTTTGAGCATCTTGACTTGTACCACGAGTGTTGCATTTCTAATCTGCCACAAAGGGGGAGCTTGTGAACGCCCATCTGAAACCTAAACCTCAATAACAGACTTAACAGACATACACACATGCTAACGGACATCATTTAAATGCTACTAGGACAAAATGTGCCTTTCAGTCTGAATGCTTTTACGTGTGGAGGTGGACAATGGGCCTGTATTATGATTTTATGGCTGTATTATGGTGCATGCTGATTATGTTTTGTTCCCCAGTAATCTAGAAACCATGCAGTGCCAGTTCATTGTGATAACTAACAAAACACCATAAATAATAAATAAACAGCAGTCCCCATCAGGCTCTAAAGGTTCATATAAAGTCTTCTAAATCATCTCTATTGTAACATCTGAAATCGTGCTGATCTTAATCAGAGTATTCTGACGGCACTCACCTTGTGTGACCGGAAGGATTCAGTCTTTCTCATCAGCAGCTGTGAATAAAAGCCACCCGTCGACACCCTATAGCTAGCGTCTCCTTGACACGACACATCTGGTTGGACCTATAGAGGAAAGATTCACCAAACTGTCATATTTCTTGAAAAGATGTGAATATGTGATGTTTTCACAGATGAGGAATACAAATATTTCAGTGGGCGACTTATAAATTGTGAATTCACTATACGCAATATCGGGTTAGCACATAAGAACGAGCAGGTGATGGGAAAGGAAGCCTGTGATCTGGGGGTCGCAAGTAGTTATAGTGTTGACTGATGGATCCTGAATGGCTTCTTCTCTTTCCTAAATTAGAGTACAACAGCTGGTCAGAAAGGAGAGGCGGCACAATCTTTGCCATGTTAGCAAGCAATCTATGCTATAAACTCCTTTCGGCCTAAACTCTGAGTAGGTCCCACATAATGTCTCTGTCAAGACATTGAGGGATGGCAGGAAAGGGATGGGTAGGCAAGGATGGAGGGAAACAAATGGAAGGTGAGTGGTCTTGAATGATGTCCATTGTCTCAAATACGGAAGTTTAGAGATGGATGAGTGTCCTGTGCAGCAGTTCTGCAAATTAATAATGGATCAAAATTGGGATGCTGCATACTGCTCCACATACAGTGATTATATGTGTTTTAAAAATTGTCTTAGAATCAGGTCTCTTATGATCCGTCATGTTTCAAAGTTTTAGGTCGGCTGAATCGCATATCAAAATTCATATCAGACTCCCTGTCAGCACTATTTGCAATGAAGTGATTTATGATTCTTGTTCCTTCTCTGCTGTTTTTTTTTTTTTCTTTTCCTTTTGGTGTTGAGGGAAGTTAAAAAAAGTTTCATCACAGGAACCCCAGACGTAGAGTGAGGCCGACATCACCACACGCATTAATTTATTCCTTCGTTTCATATGATGAATCATAAAATAGAAGAGACTTCACAGTCAATCTGTAGCAGTATTAATCATGTGATTAATCATTTGAAGATGCAAGACAATTAAAACTCAAACTAAATTTTTTCTCAAAGGCTGTTCATGTCATAATAAACCACAAATAATATAGAATCACTCTATTCCTTCCTAGTACCCAGAAGAAATAGCACACTTCCAATCAACACATTCCAACTTTCTTTTAAAATTCTGGCATCATTTATTCTCATGTCACCTTTATAACTTTGTGTACAAAACAAAATGAGATATTTTACATAATCTTTAAGTCGCTGTTATCCATATGGTGATGGTGGTTTTTACAACCTGATTTCATGTGAAAATGTAACTTGTTGTTCAAGTTAGCGATTTCGCATAAATTCAGATGATTTGATTCATGTGAAAACAAAAAAAAACATTTTTTTGAAAAAAAGAAAGCATAAAGTTTCGCTCCTAAACCTCAACCTCAGTGGGGCTTAAACAGATTGAATAAAAATGTATGAATGAGATGGTAAAAATTTGGCACCAATTTCCCAAAACGTAAAGTACGTATTACCTTTGAGAGCATTGAATTTTTACTACCATATATACACTTAAATGGCTTTACTGCCATATATATATATATATGCCAAAAGTTTTGGGACGCCTGCCTTTACATGCACATGAACTTTAATGACGTCCCATTCTTCAATCCGTAGGGTTTAATATGGAGTTGGCCCACCCTTTGCAGCTATTACAGCTTCAACTCTTCTGGGAAGGCTTTCCACAAGGTTTAGGAGTGTGTTTATGGGTATTTTTGACCATTCTTCTAGAAGCGCATTTGTGAGGTCAGGCACTGATGTTGGACGAGAAGGCCTGGCTCGCAGTCTCCGCTCTAATTCATCCCAAAGGTGTTCTAACCGGTTGAGGTCAGGCCAGTCAAGTTCCTCCTCATCAAACTCGTCATCCATGTCTTTATGGACCTTGCTTTGTGCAATTGAAAAGCAATTGGCAAATAGAGAGAAAAAAGCATTCGCCAAATGCTTTTTTAAAAAGCGATTTAAAATGTGCATTTAAAATGATTTATTAATGTACTTTTTATTGTTTTATTAATATACACTCACCTAAAAGATTATTAGGAACACCTGTTCAATTTCTCATTAATGCAATTATCTAATCAACCAATCACATGGCAGTTGCTTCAATGCATTTAGGGGTGTGGTCCTGGTCAAGACAATCTCCTGAACTCCAAACTGAATGTCAGAATGGGAAAGAAAGGTGATTTAAGCAATTTTGAGCGTGGCATGGTTGTTGGTGCCAGACGGGCCGGTCTGAGTATTTCACAATCTGCTCAGTTACTGGGATTTTCACGCACAACCATTTCTAGAGTTTACAAAGAATGGTGTGAAAAGGGAAAAACATCCAGTATGCGGCAGTCCTGTGGGCGAAAATGCCTTGTTGATGCTAGAGGTCAGAGGAGAATGGGCCGACTGATTCAAGCTGATAGAAGAGCAACTTTGACTGAAATAACCACTCGTTACAACCGAGGTATGCAGCAAAGCATTTGTGAAGCCACAACACGCACAACCTTGAGGCGGATGGGCTACAACAGCAGAAGACCCCACCGGGTACCACTCATCTCCACTACAAATAGGAAAAAGAGGCTACAATTTGCACGAGCTCACCAAAATTGGACAGTTGAAGACTGGAAAAATGTTGCCTGGTCTGATGAGTCTCGATTTCTGTTGAGACATTCAGATGGTAGAGTCAGAATTTGGCGTAAACAGAATGAGAACATGGATCCATCATGCCTTGTTACCACTGTGCAGGCTGGTGGTGGTGGTGTAATGGTGTGGGGGATGTTTTCTTGGCACACTTTAGGCCCCTTAGTGCCAATTGGGCATCGTTTAAATGCCACGGCCTACCTGAGCATTGTTTCTGACCATGTCCATCCCTTTATGACCACCATGTACCCATCCTCTGATGGCTACTTCCAGCAGGATAATGCACCATGTCACAAAGCTCGAATCATTTCAAATTGGTTTCTTGAACATGACAATGAGTTCACTGTACTAAAATGGCCCCCACAGTCACCAGATCTCAACCCAATAGAGCATCTTTGGGATGTGGTGGAACGGGATCTTCGTGCCCTGGATGTGCATCCCACAAATCTCCATCAACTGCAAGATGCTATCCTATCAATATGGGCCAACATTTCTAAAGAATGCTTTCAGCACCTTGTTGAATCAATGCCACGTAGAATTAAGGCAGTTCTGAAGGCGAAAGGGGGTCAAACACAGTATTAGTATGGTGTTCCTAATAATCATTTAGGTGAGTGTACGTTTTAAAACATTTAATTAAATAAACAGTTTTAAATGTGTCTATTTATACATTTAAAATGTTTTTAATTTATTTATTGTTTTATTAAACCACATTTAAAAACACTAATTAAATAAACAACGTTAAATATGTCTATTAATTTGTCAATTTAAGAGTGATTTATTTATATCGATTTTTATGTTTGAATTATTAAATTGATGAATTGATTCTTCATTTTATTTTTAAGTGGCACTCCTGGTCCTCCATACACAAAGACGCCTCTTGGTGAGTATTCACGCAAAAATGATCGGTTATGTCTTATGTGAATATTTAGTTAACTGTTGGGGGGAAAACATCTAATGTGTAACATTAAATATAGATCTGAACACTATATAGATCTGTGCATTACAGTATCTTAATATATAGGTTGTCTATTTCTTTAATGTTAATCAAACAATTTTGGTATCATGGGAAAAAAAGTTGAATATATATTTTTCCTATAGATATTTAGTTTTGACTTGGTGTGTGCCAAATGTGCTGTTGTTACCAGGGATTTTAATGTGTGGTTGCTAGGTGATTTTGTTTTGGAACCTTCAGAAAAATGTAACTGGATTTTTCTCAAAATTGACTTTGCTGACTCTATCGATTTCAAACAGGTGTAGCTCATTAATTTTTTTTGTCTGATTCCAACAAATCATACATCATTTTGAAGGTTTGTTTTAATAGAGAATGTGAAAATAACAATAATGCATTTTTGAAAATTTGCTCATTGTGACTCGTTTACCTCATTTATGCAATTTACCCAAGATCAGCGTGAACAGAAGCAGGGTCTGATTCAATCTATTTATGCGTGAGGAATCTCTCTTTGACCCTGTGTGCTTTGTTTCTGAACATTACTTTACAGGCTGTGTGGCAGGACTGCTGTAACTTTTCTATGCAAGTCTGCAGCTATTCGAGCCAGTGTGTGTATAGCGTGAGAAAAAGTATGAAAGAGAATGTATACCAATATAGTGTATGTTTCCATGTCACATGCCTTAATGTCAGTTATGGGCATGCTGGCAGATTATTTAAAAAAGCATGAAAAGCTTTACATTACAAACATGCTCGTATGAAACATCACACAACAACATTGCTAATATTACATTCTTAAATAGTGGCGTTTCATCTCTCAATAAACATACGAAGAAGGGGCGAAAGCAAATACTGTTAAACTACAAAACTCAAATGAGGCGGCTGCAATCGTAGACCACATTAAACAGAGCAGGCTGGGTAAAGGGGCTTAGGGGGGCTTTCCAAGCCAGATATGGCCATTCAAAGACTTGCATCCACCATACAAACAAAAAGACCACCCAAAGGAAGCTGTGGCACAAGACAAATGAACCTCTCTAGTAACTCTGCATCACAAAAAATAGATCCAATTACAGATATACACTAAATAATTCAATCATCTGTTCTCAGGAGATTTCTAACTTTTTTTCTCCCACTGGTGGCCTCTTTGGGTCGTGCACCGCCTATTTCCAGGTATTCAAGGAATCTAAACTAGGGAAAAATATATATGGTGTAGAACAGAAACAGTAACAGTTTATAAATTCTGTTAGGATCTGCTTAAAAGAAAAGGTCGAACAGAAGTGCTGTGGGAGGTTTACTTCTGTGTGCCAGGGGAAAAAACAACACATTCATTTGAACCCAGAGAAATCGGCAATACACATATAAAGACATGGAATATGCACACTTAGTCCCACAAAACAAGAAAATTATTATTAATATGACCAGCTGATAAATGGAGAGTCTGGGACATTCTATGAAATGGATGCCTTTTCCATTTTGAAAAAAAAAAAAAAAAAATGAAGATAAAAAGTGGTAAAAAATAAGAAATTTGCTGGTCCTCAAATAATTAACTTTTTTAAAATTAAAATGATTATGTACAATAATTATCCTTTTTTATTTATGGAATATTTCATTACTAAAATGGGGAAAATATCTGATGCACAACTTTAAGTCTCTCAATAATACATTATTCCAACTAAAATCTACCAATGTACATGTAATAAAGAATAATAAAGAAAAAAAATCTACATGAATGCTTCCTTATATAACAAGGAGAGGCTGGAAACATTCCTTTTGACGAATGAAAAAAATACATAGAATAATACACAGATAATTTATTTATGCTAACATTTTTTCCCCCACAAATTTATAAGACAGACAGTGATGGATTTTTTAAACATTAAACTAACATTTCTTTTTCTTGCAGGATTAAGCTTTTGAAGCCTAAATGTCCCCAAACCTGGGGCCAAACTGTGTCTGAATCATGTCCAAATATAACAAAAGGGGAAATTAAACTAGACTAAATATATAAACTCATGACTTTGAATAACAAGGTGAAGTAATAAAGAAATCAGGATTTGCTTTTACCTAGTAACAAGTATTACCTAGTAATAAGAAGGGTGTGCTGAATTATACATATGAAGATCCAATCATATTGTATAAAAATGATGTAAAGAATCATATCACCTTTGCCATGCTCCTATACTTTATAAAAACTGTTGTACTCTTTTTGACAATTCCTGGTGATTCAATGGAAAGCTGCCAAATGCACCATACTGGGAAGTGTTATTGCTCCAAGTGAACTGTCCCTGAGTCAGTTATTATGGATAAAAGTGTAAGCAAAAAATATGCTAACTAATGCACAAAGTTGGGTTTAGACACACACAGTGATCTTCTCTCCCTTTCATTTGTTTCTTTTCGTTATAACCTGATACACTTGCAGACGTGGCTCGTCGCTGTATAATGCATATAATGGAAGCAGGGCTTTCGTCTGAGTCCATCATGATCTCCTCTAACATCATGCTGAAAACAGGATCCAGCTGCCCGCCGTGCTGTCATTAGCCCTAGTTTCCCTACTCTGAAAACCACTCAAAAACGCCCACAAAAACACAACATTCCACATCACACTGCTCCAGGGTAGGCTATCTTACACACGTTTCTTAGGCTTTGTTCACACTGCAGACAATTTACTGATTGTCTGCACTATTATTTTGGAAATCGGGATGAAAATCAAAAAACAGTTCGTATTCAGAACCAGGTTTCTTTTTTAGTAGTAACAAGTAGAATAACACAATAACTTTGATGTTGTTCAGTTCCATAAACAGTTTGTAGTGGTCTGGCCTAGGAAAATTTACATCTTCACACTTTATTCAAATATTATTACAAATTTGTTAAAGATTTTGTAATTATAATGCACAGTTGTGCTTAGAGTCAATTGTTTATTTGTGATAACGCAATGAAACATGCCAAATTGTGCGGGCATAGTTTTTGGCCAGGCTGTCATACAAAGGAATTATGAACACATTTTTCATATTTCGATGGTTCAATCAAACTTGTAGATTCATTAAAAACAAATATTCCCTCCGAACATCACTTGAAATGCAATGCATACATCCAAGGCATATTAAACATTACTGCCGTCATTATGACAAAATGTACTCTCAAATATTTTTAGAATCATTAAATGGAATTGTTAAGGAACCAGATTTGTAAAAATGGAATTGCAATCAGAACTGAATAAAGCTATAAAAAAAAACTGTATTCGAATATGTCTAAAATTTAGTCAGGCTGTCAGTGTGAATAGATTTTTGCGGGTAGTTAATTGTTCAAAGACTTAATAGGAAAATTGGACTACATGAGGTCCTGATTCTAAAAAAACGCTATCTGTCTGTTTAACAAACAAATGTCTTTTAATTTCGAAGTGAGAAGTTATTGTTGGCAGTGTGTTTGTGTGTGCATAGACCATATGTGATGTATATCAGGTCCAGACAGAAAGATAACATGGATGTTCCATTAGAAGAAAGCAGGAAAGACTGATAAGCCGAATAGAGAATGAGAGTGGATGTCTGTTTTTTTCTGCGCTGTATCTCCATGATCCAGACATTGTACATACACTGTGCTGCTTGTGAATAAACATTCATTCCTTCTGTTGTTCTCTCAGTTTCTTTCTCTCTCTCACACACATACACACTTTTGGTACCAGCATGAGGGTAGTGTGAAGAGAAGGCAGAGCTAATTTGCTGAGTGAAGTGTAAACACACAATGCCGTTTTGTCAGGGCCTCACGCTTAGCAAGCTAGCACCTCAAAACACAACAACGGAACATCCATGTCACTCACACACAGCAGGGTGTGGCTACTGTATAAAAAATACACATAAATAAGTTAGAGTTTGTGATGGCTGGACAATCTAACTGGATGAGTTCTCAACTCTAAAACATGCTGGGTTGTTTCAACCCATGTTTGGGTCAAATTTGGACAAACCCAACGTTTATTCATGATGGCTAATTTGCCTTGGGAATTTCAGTGGGTTTTTAGTATAGTGGTTAAAGACTGTAACTGCCACAAGGATGTGAGTTCACATGCTTGAAGAATCAAACCTTTAGGTTACATTTACACACCAGTAGTGTTTGTGAACAAGTCTATTATTTAGTCAATTCAAGAACACTAATCCAGTAAAAATTGAGCAGTAAACCTGGACCATCTTTATAAGTGAGTCACTTGAAGTAGATAATCACAGAATTTTCCATTTTAAGTGGACTATCTCTTTAAAAAGAATTAAAAATTAACATTTGAATGTTTTATGTAATTCACAGGCAGACAAACAAAACACACCCACTCAGGACAAACACACTTGTTTCCTTATGGGATGGATCTAGTCCAGGGCACAGGGCAGAAAGAATACTGATCCATCACAGTAAGAGGCTGTCTGAACACACACACACACACACATATAACAGCTGCTGCAAAGAGCGAGATGATGAAGTCCAGGTGGACTCCAAAAGTCCATTAAAGATAAAGACTTGGTGAATTTGTGTATGTGTGTGTTGCTCAGTTTCTCGTTATTGTAATATTCCTGGAGTTTTATTGGAGCAGTTCGACAGGGAAACGTCCCTCTTGGATCATTAAAGTCACACTGGAACACCTTTGACACAATCTCACGGCTTTATAGAATTTAAAAGCTTTCACACCTTGTTACACCTCCCGTCCTGTTGGGAAAATAAACAGAGATATTGAGTCAAATGATCTCAAATATCCATAAACAACTTGCACAAAAAAGCAAGCTCTATACAAATCAGAATGGATGTCAACACAGCACACATTTTCATCGAGTCATGGGTGAGAGTGTGGACACGAGAGCTGAATTTTCCGCAAATGTTTATGAAGGATTAAAGTCCAAATCACTCCCAAAAGTGTGAGTGTGTGTGTGTTCCAGGTAAACCCTACATTATGGGGGGGAAAATGTCCCCACAAAAATACAATATGCAAAATCCTTGTCCATGTGGAGATATTTTTTGGTCCCCATGAGGAAAACAGCTTATAAATCAGACTAAATTATGTTTTTTGAAAATGCAAAAAAGTTTTCTATGATGGGTAGGGTATGGGTTAGGGGATAGAATATACAGTTAAATCATGTCTACAGTATAAAAATCATGTCTATGGAAAGTCCCCATAAAACATAAAAACACAACATGTTGACTCATCACCGTGACCGTGGGGAACTAAATTAAGGTTGTGTGTGTGTGTGTGTGTGTGTGTGTGTGTGTGTGTGTCTAAAATAAACTTTTCTGTCTCTGCTCCTTGACTTTGGATACCTTCGTTAAATCCGGAAATTTGTGACATGTTTGATTTAGAACTGTTTTGACTGAAACTGCAGAAGCTCCTATTTAACAATCAATCAAATTAAAGTGAAAGCTGTTATTTTTCTAACCTGCTATGAATGGCAGAGGTATGAAGCAAACCTATAAATTCAACCAATCATGCAATGAGCGCACACACACAGTCACACATGCAAACAACACCTTCCTCCTGTTAGAGCCAAAAAATCTGAATCACTGCATCAGGCTCCAGTGATCTGATATATGATAAACTGATATTTCAAGTGTAGATGCCAAAATCAACTCATTGAAGTGAGGTAATTTAACAGTACAGAAAATTGCACTGAACCCATCATGACCAAGCGGTCATAACACACTGCATTATGGTGCTTGTGCAGGGATTGTAACATGGCATTTACATTACATTTTTAAAAGAACAAGTAATGTCCCACTGAAATCAAACTTTTCAAGTGAACTTACTGTTATAAAAGTGACGGAAAGTAAAGTCTGCATTTCCCAATCTTCATTTCAACAAGGCAAAATCGCTGTCATGGGATTACAACCTTCTGAGTTATAAGTTAATACCCTCTTAAAAAAAAGGTTCCACAAGGGAACCACCATTTTTTGGTTCTCCAATGAACCTTTCAGTGAACAGTTCTTAAAAGATTTTTTTTTTCTTAGCGTGAATAACATTTAAAAAATCTAAAGAACCTTTTTCCACTATAAAGAATCTTTAGTGCAATAAAAAGGTTCCATTGATGTTTAAGGTTCTTCATGGAACCATAGATACCAATAAAGAACCATTATTTAAGTGTATATCACTGAAAAACACAAACTACAGTGGACCTGGTCCATATGGCAACTAGCTTGATCAAGTGCAGTTTTCTAGGACCATCTTAGCCATAAAACAGATTAAAGTCTGTCAGTGTTATTCTTGCTGAGAGCAGACTGCTGCAGAGGAATGTATCAGAAGAGAACAGTGATAAGACAGTAGGATGTGTGCCGTGTAATGCTGGAGATTGTGACAGTGTGGCGACTTGTTAACTGCACATCCTGGATATCTTATCCTCGAGTGTCTGAAAGGGTCAGAGTGTATCAGCTCTAGTAGTCAGTTTGCTTGCATCTATCTGACCTTCGAGACACAATTTAACAAACAACTAAGGATCATTATTACTATAGCATATACTTTGAGATTAGAGATTTGAACAAACCCCTAACCATAAATATTAAACTGTGGTGCAAAACTCATCCCTTAGGTGTTCGTGGTATGGAAACGACAAACGGCTTGCTGAGGAGCTGTTCTGTACTTTTATATGTGATCAGACTTAGTTCCTTAGACTAACATTGACCATATCTTGGGACCAGAATATCAAAGAAACTGGGGATGTGAGAATTGTAGACCAAGAAAGCATCCAGAACATTCCAGAAACGACTTAGTAACACCCTAGCAACTACACAACAATGCACTAAAATACAGAACAAATTAGATATAGTTCTTTGGGGATTAAACATGTTCTAAGTTCTTCAGATCAGTCTATTGTTTCTTGGTGAATTATTGCAAAGACAATAATTGCATATTTTGCAGCTTCTTGCGCATGACAAGGCTTTCTAAAAACACAGTGCTCAAGTTAAAAAAAAGTTTAACTTGTTACCTTGCATTTTTTTCATTCCACTGCCCTGCATCTTTCGTTTTTTAACACAAAAACGCGATGTGTGTGAATGAATCCTAAGAACATTATGGGCCCTATCATACACCCGTCGCAATGCGAAGCCAGGCGCGACGCAAGACTTGTTTTTTGCTAGTTTCAACCCAACGCAGTTATCATTTTCACGTCTAACGCCACGTTGTTTAAATAGAAAATGCACTCATGCTGTTCGCCCATGGGCGTGCTGGTCTGAAAATTGTTGGCGCGTTGCTGAAAACGACTGCACCATTGACCAACAAAAACCTGGTCTAAATTCAATAGTGCAGTTTTTTTTTTTGTTATGTAAAGGGTTAGTAATGTGCACAACGCACGTACACTCTGCTTATTACACACACAGGCTGTGCAGCAGCACACAAACGTCAAATATTAAAAATAAAATTATTACAATGTAAAAGATTATTATTGTGTACATAAAGATAAAAATGCCTACATGTCATAATGAATAGTTATTGTGTATACATGTATCAGAACTACCTATTTGCAGTAATGACGAATGAAATTGGCTACTTATTTAACACACAGTTTAAATGTATTTAATGTCAGGTTAAGGGTGTCTATATTCCTCCATGTAAATAGCGAATCCGCCATGGTGCAAGCGCAACTGGCTTTTAAAGGGAATGGGAGATGAGACTCTGATTGGTTTATTGCACGTTACGCCCAAAACACACCCATGGCTCATTAAGAGATCAGGTACAACCCTTTTGGATCATACGCCTGGCGCACCAACGGTTTTTTTTCATCATTAAACTAGCAAAAGTGGATTCGGACACGCCCTAAGTGCACCTGCGCCATGCACATCAGACCATGTGCTCAGATCATTAAAATAGGGCCCTATAAGTTGATTTACCTTTGACTGTGGCATTATCAAAATTGCAGTTTTTTGACCATCTCAAAAACACTGACTCAACCAATGGTATAAGTCTGAGTTTGAGTATGAATTTAAGGCGGGACTATTGGCCCCAAAATGAAATGTTGGCTGGGTAGAGAAAAGGTTCTTCTATACAGAATTATAAAACTCTTATTGGTTCAAATAAGAAGCCTTAGTTTTAAGAGTGTAAAGTTATCTACAGAAATTAAAACTTGAGAATTTCCAGATGAAAAGAGGACTCCTAACAGTTTATTTCTTTAGAAATATATGAGCTAGACATAAAAAATAAATAAAAATTAAAATAAAAAAAAACACAAATATGCAAACAAACACAGTGGCACAGAGCCAGCCACACAAGAATTCTCTCTCTCTCTTTCTTTTTGAGGATGCCCGTCTTCCTGAAACTCCCCCAGCAGGTGTTGACTGACAGGTTGTAGGTGTGATTGAGATCATTTGTACTTGTTGTTTTTCTGAATGACAGAGGAGCAGGCCGACGTGACAGCATAGCACTTAACTCCTGTCTGTTGGCAGTTGCAGGAAGCACACATACCCAAACACACACACCCAAGACATGAAACTTACCTGAGGCATACCGTGAAATATTTTCAGGCCTTATGCATGGTTGTCTTGAGCAATATGCAAATGCAAAAATGTATGAATGCATGACGAATCTGCATGTGTGTCAGTGCCTGCTAGCATAGATTGAGTTTTATTGACATAAAATGATCCCTAAAATGATTGTTGACGGGATAGTACCAATGGCATTAGCCAAAAGTGAACTGGCAGGTCCATGCAACATTTATGATGTTTATAACCAACTTTAGAAAAAGTTAGAGTGAGTTGCAATGACAGTTGCGATTGTTGGCTAAGAACATTCAACAGGGCGTTCCATAGTAAACACACACTGTTTATCCGCAAAGAAGCATGATTAATTATTTAATCAACTGATATTAAAGGAGGGCACATAATCTTTTGAAATAAGCAACTTTCAGAACTCATAACTTGTTCCTCTGTCCAAAAAGAGCATTTGTTGAAACTGAAGCTAAAAAAAATTATAATGTTTATACATCACATTTACATATCAAAAACGCATATTTGGTGTTCAAAAATCTGACCTGCATGCTCCTTCACATGGGGTAATAATGAGAAAGCAAGATGATACTAGTACCAAAACATTTGACTAGACGGCAAGAAGTCCACATTGCAGCTTTTTGAAGTTTTTTGGCTTTTAGTATGAATATGTTAGACTTACTGTTATGTATAAGCTAGTGTGCTCCAAAACAATGACAAAATTCATATTTAGAAGATATAAGCATTCAAAACTTACAGTCTCTTACTTCACCAATATGGATCAATGATTTTGATGATATCACTCTGCACTTCAGCTTCTCATCAGATTTTCTCTGTCCAATCAAATGCTCTATAGAATCTATAGCGTCCCTCCACCTACATTATAGATAGTCTAGAGACACGAAAGCACAAAGTGGATCATATGAGTGAGCGACAAAATGTACAAAATGAGCCATTTGAATTCTGCTGCTATCTAATGCTATTTTAAAGTGATATGAAGGAGATTAGCAGGAGAAAAAGTTAGAGATTAAGAGGAAAGTGCGGCTTTACCGAGCTCAACGCTATTGGCTATTTTAAAAGGGGGGAGGAGCTGTTCGATATGTCCCCGTCTTCCTGTTTTAGTAGAAATTACGTCAACACATTGAACAATGCTGCATGTTGACTTCACTTCCGTGGGCCTTAAAACAAGAAAAGCAAATCTGACCAACACATAAAGCGGCAAACTACAGTTCACTTTGCTTATACATTGTATTCAGGCTTTATCTGATGTCGATGACACAATAAAATACATGAAAATTGCTGGGTTATATTTTTAACCGAAATGCTGGGTCATTTTATTGGGTTCTTTTCAATATTTTTACTCAGTGCTGGGTAGTTTTTTTTTCTGTAACTCAGCTGCTGGGTCATTTTTATTGTCAATGTAACCCAACGTTGGGTAGTCTGGTAGCTGGATACATTTGTCAACGGTCATTTTGTGTTCTGCTCTGAGAGAAAACTTCCTGAGGTGAAAGTATCTGAATGAAATTAAGGCTTGTATTACATTGTATTCCTATCAAATTATTACTGTACAAAGAGGAAAATGTCTGTAGTCTCAAATTTTGCCTTTTTTGTTTACATGTATGTCGCAGCTAATGTCTGCTTGGAACGCTAGCCGAACGACGTGCCATCGCCACTATGGAAGTTTCACAGCCGCCAAACGAATGCGCAACCAGAGCTGAAACACGACGCAACATTGCTGTCATAAAGTTCCCGTTCGCTCCAGTGACTACAGGAGTGCTATTGATCTAGTGCGCTAGCGTCGCGTTATGTGTTTGACAAGATGAAACTTAAATGTCTGACAGGTGAGATGACACAAGGTAAAGCTGTTTTTTATGTAACTTTTCAAAAATGAATATATAAGATTGTCATTTAATGAACTGGAACAGTCTACTGATACCAGTTTTCTTCCCACAGATTCTCATTGGCTGCTGTTGCTGCACCTCTCACATCCTAAAACATTTATAACTAGGATTATAGCAGTGTCAAAAAACAACCCAGCAAAAGGGTTGTGTAAAACCCAATAAGCTGGGTAAAAATAACCCAGCATGTGTTCTGTGTCCCAGCGCTGGCTTGCCAAATAACCGACCCAGAAATGGTTGTTTTTGGCCAAAACAACTTAACTATTATGATTAGACCTGATTATGATTAAAATTTGTATGGTTAGATTAAAAATTATCATAATATGCTAGTGTTTTATAGGACAAAGCATCCCATGAGTGGCATTTATGATGCTGTGTGGCTGCAAGTTCCTCAGTGGCTGAGGTTTGCGCCTCACAAATTATGCTGTCATCTGACTTTTTTGAGGGCGTGGCACGATTGTCCTATTCCAGCAAAAAAACTGCACCGGAATAAAGCCAAGAGCAACAGGTAGTTTTACTACTCATGGTGGAAAATTGGCATCAAGAGCCTAATTTTACTACTGCACAGCGATTCATTTGATATTGTGATGGTAGACGCGTTATGATGAAACACAGCTCGAGTCTTTTGAAGTTCTGCGGTCTGTGAAACTGCTCTGTGGAAAACAGCAACATGAAAAAATAAACCAACTGCAAATCATTCAAGGGAGATATCTGGGACAATTGGTCTGTGTTTGAGAAGAGAGGAGCGTACAAGGACATGTGTGCCAGTCGGCCTTGTTCTTTTTGGGATGATTCCACATGGATGTAATGTAAAACCTATGGGACAGGCCGAAAGACCAGGGCTGCCCGAACTATAGAAACATCCCACCGCACATGTTGTCAAAGCATGAGGAATTTGTTACAAATGTTGGTCAGCTGCAGCTCGTTGGTTTTTCCAGAACAATGTGGAAAGTGAAAGGGAGAAAAAGAGAAGAGAAAATAGAACAGAGGAACCATCAGTTATCTGCAGCAGACTCTTTGATCGCCTTTATAATTTCAGACAACCTCAGCTCCCGCTCGCAAGTTCCCACAGCAAACTCAACCGTCCTTACCTATATTTATCAAATGTGTGGTTTTGGCATCTAGACAAAATGTTCTAGTAAATCTACTTCAAAAATATAAATTTTAGTTCTTAAATGTTATTAATATTGGATGCTGATAGTCTAATAGTTAATTGCTTCCACTATGAATCTATTATAAGTTTCTTATGCAAAATGTATCTACAAAATAATATCCAAATATTAACTCTGTCATTGAAGGAATTTTCCGTGTTTTCACTGTTATATGATAGGGGGCGCTTTTATGGAAGATTACTGAATATAAAATTACGCGACCATCAACATTAAACAGTATATAAATCAAAACTGCCTAATGTTACTGAATGAAACGTCAACCCAGGATGAGCTATAGGACTGTGAAGCTTTGGGGGTGTTGATGGACTCGATCTACTCCATCTATGTTTTGATCATCATTCTAAATCCAACCCAGACGTACTGTAGTCTTTGACAAAAATGTGATTTTCTCAGCCTTTTGCTCAAAATTATGCTTTTTTTTTTTTATTAAACTTACCCACATTCAAATGTTGATCAAAAAGAATGCATGAAGCTAGAATAAAAAAAAAAAGTTTTGTTTGTTTGTTTAAAAGTATAAGGTCTGTTTTTTCTTTTGATATATTGCATGTTCAGATACTCATACAACAACAAAATATTCCTGGGGCCATGAAAAAATGGTAAAAACAATGCTGCTGTTGGCTGACAACTTCTTTCAAAAATGCTGGCAGGGAAAGCGTTAATGAATATTGCTTCACTTCATTTACAGATACTCACTGCCAGGGTGTTGTGGGTGGTTACCAAGGTAGTCAGTTGCTATGCAGTTGCTAGGATGTTCTGCTTACTGGCCCCAAGTCAAAACAGTCTACCCCAAAGTCTAGATATGGGACCAGAAAAGTCAGTTTTGAAAAGAAGCAACACGCCTCTCCTCATCAGGTTACACCGTACATCATTCATATCAAGAGCAAAAAATGTTGCAGGGTGAGTAACATGCTGACAATGGCAGCTCCAGGATTTTTTCTTGAGTGTGCTAAGGGGGGGCTTAACAGTTCAAAGGGGATGCTAAGAAAAAAAAGTTAAGTGCAATAACTTCAATACCCTACATTTATTGCATTGTACTCATTTAATTTTAAATTTTACCTTAAATTATACATTTACAAGGTCACATTGTAAAGTGTGCACAGTTATTAGGCCTGGTATCAATCTTTATTATTGCATTATCAGTCCTTTGAATCCATAACGGTTTATTATAACTTGTTGACTAACAGTCCCATTGACATATAGGCGTCTATGGGCCAGATTTACTAAACAGGGCAAATTAGCGTGAGAGTTCAATTCCCTAAAAAAAGCGCAAATGGGAGTGGAAAGTTCTGCGCATGATCTATTGACGGCTCGCAAATTAAAGGACACAGACACAGCCGGATCATTTCCATAATGACCAACGCAATCTACCAATTAGCGTCTGGTTTAAGACATGCTTTTTTTGGGTGGTAAATAATTGCGCAAATACCAGTAAAATAACTAGCGCAAACCTCAGTAAATACTCTCAGTAATACTCTCCTCCCATAAATGTTGCACCTGAAAGGAAAACTCCTACAAATGCATATGTAATGTGCCGTTATGATTGACAGCTGAGATTGACAGCTTCTCTGAGCGATGTAGTCACTGAGGCACTAACGGACATTTTTCAGGAACTTCGGGAGGAGATTGGAGCTTTAACTTTAATCTCTAAATTTCCATAACTGTTTATTTCACAAAAAGTTGTTGATTAGGCGGGACCTTGATATCGCGGCTCCACTTCGCGCTGACTACTGCGCAGACTCGAGACTTAAGATGTCAGCGCCATATTTAAACACTGGCGGCTTCAGTTACGTCAACGGAGGAAAGTAAAGGCGTGTTGTCCATCTTTTTTTACAGTCTATGATGCTGAATAACAAGAGGATGTTTAGGTGGAGAGTTCACAAGTAATGATTGGCTGCTGGTCAGTAGAGTGGATCAGAACTGATCATTATCAGTTTTTGATAGGTATCAGTTACTTCTCGCTGATTAAGGTTTCACTTCACTAATTCCAACAGCAGAAAGAGATGAAGCCTGACAAAGCCTCCTGGGCAGAGCGGCTTCCACCATCCATCAGCTGTGTCAGCTCTCCCACAGCGGCAGAACAGAGGCTAAGAGGATGGAATAAATCACACTTTTACCCACAAGCACGGCCACTCAAAGGGACAGTGATTTATTCTTAAAATATACCTGAGGAATGAGAAACAACTTTTGCAATTTAATCCTTAAATATTATATGAATTATAAATTAATAACTAAAAAAACTACAACTTATAAAATACAACTTAATATAACATTTGGCATAAATCAAAATAAATAAACATTGACCATTTTATTTTATGTCACAAATCACAAACTGAAATCTGAATCAGTTTTTAATTATCAGGATTAATACATTTATAAATGGTATTGTCTATTAACTATCTGAGGAAATATCATATAATAATAATTATTGAAAAAAGAGATATGTCATTCAAATAAAGGTGAAGTACTCAATTAGACTTAAGTACAAATATAAACATTTAAAATTTTAAGAGTCTTTTCTTTGAAAACATTAACTGAATCGAGTTTTTGTTACGGTGTGTAGTGCAGCAGGGAAGAGAAGATCCAGGGCTTCCACAAAGACAGGTTTTTATTTATAAATGGAAACAGAACACAACACACATAAGCATAACACATAAGAACGGACAAGGAGTGCAGGGAAGTGAGATCAATATAAAGGGAGTGCTAATGACGATGACCAGGTGCAGGGAATCCAGGGAGAGTGGGAGAGATGAGGAGTGAGTGATTTCAGGTGTGAGACAGGGAGGATCATGGGAAATGGAGTCCAGGACAGGCGTGGATTGTAACAGTTTTATACTTTGAAAAAGGCAATTATGAATTATATTTAAATTAATATAGTTTAAGCCATTTGTAGCAACTCATAATGTAAGAACTGCACATAATAAGTATAACATTATTATTGTAATAAAATGTTTATAATGTAAAAATTCTCAAAGCGTTATAAAATCTTGATTTCACAATGTAATAATTTTTACATTATGAGAAATAGATTATATTATAAAATCACCAATATGTCATTTTGTCATAATCAGCTTTTAAAACATAAAAAAATATTAGTATTCCCTAATATTCATGCAATTATTATTATTGAGACATGTACTGTAGAAATACTAAAAGCTGATTATGACAATATGACAATGTTTTTTGGTGAGTTCATAATATAACTCATAATTAGGTATATAATTTCTCATAATTAAAAAATTGTTATTACATTATGAGCTCATAAGATTTTATTATATTTTGAGAAAATTGTAACATTATGAACATTTTATTACAACAATAATGTAATACTTATTACATTATGTGCTGTTATTACATTCTGAGTTGCTTACACCATTTATTTAAATGATGTGAACTTTGGTATGCGTCAAGTAACCCATAATGTGCAAGAAAAGTAAAGACAAAACAATGGCAACAAATCAAATCTAAACCTCAATGTGCATTGTCAAATAATAATACGTACGGGAAATGTGCAACAATAAAGTGTGCATGATTTAAATTTAAAGGGTTCAGCACGTCAACTCAAACTGATACATATCAGTCAATCCCCCTGACCTGTACTGTATGTGGGAGCGACGGTGCTTTACATATCAAATGTTCTGCAAACATGGACTGAACTAAAGAAAAATAAAAACTCTGCTGACTTCACTCTTAACTAACTCATAGATTATATTCACCCGACTGCACCCTGTGAGCCAGTCTCCTTGCGGAAGAGCTGCGATGTGTAATGTGTTTTAATTGGCATGCAAGGGAAATTCTGATGGGGCTTCTTGTACTTCAGCTATTGGATGACCTACATACTGTTCAACAATTACACACACGTGCTTCGGCAGTGATAAGGATCGGCTTACTTTTCCAAAAGGTGTCACAAGAACAAGGCTGAGCTCCTGCCTTTCACGGTACAGGCACCATAAGCAGACAATAGACTATCATCTAATTGTCACTGTGTTCTGCTGTGTGTGCGTATGTACTTATGTGAGTGCTGTAATATGATCTAAGCCTAACTAGATTTTTTTTCTGAACAAAATTAGTGTGCTTGTCCATGCATTCACTATACTAGCTTGTTATGGTTGGCAGTTTTTGCTATGCTTTGTTAGTGTTTTTCAGTTGTTTTCGTATTAGTAAAAGGAGTCCAACCTCAAGTGATATTGCAGACCCTACATATAGTCCTTTAGTGCAAACCTCCCATTTTATCACCCACTAGGTAAAAAATTCGAAGCCAAAAAGCTTAGAAAAGTAAAAGCACATCTCTTTTCAACAGCTCAGACATTTTGAGATATCATTTATGTCCGTAGCACAAACAATGTAAGATGAGTTATGTCACAAAAGTATAGGGTTAAGTGTTTGGTCACATCCTTAGCAAGCATAAAAAGTCCTGAAACATAGCAAAAACAAAAAAAAAAAAGTCTCATTTTTGCATGCAACATGTTTAGCTCCGCCTCTATGCCGTGCAATAGTAGCCCCTCTAAAATAACCAGATTTCTGTCCAAACACACTCTGCCACTAATGTTTCCTGGCCCACAAATTAATGGCTATGTAAGTGTTTCACTGAGATGACTGCCTGAGGCTGAAATGAAACCTCACTTTGATATTCTGTGTCTCTGTTGACCAATGTTACTGTTGGGGCCTCCAGAGGAGGTGTGTAAGACCACCTCTGTGTTGTCGAAAAGAGCTTGGTTTTAACTTGCCCGCCTCCTGCGAACGCTTTCCCTGTGTACCGCGTGCCAAGATTCTAGATCGTATGAACACTCTGAAGAATTAACCAGCACTCTTTCCAGATCTTTATCACAAAGAAAATGACCTTGCCTGCCCACAATCTTCCTATACACTGAAATAAAATCCTTACTAACAACAACAACAAAAAACGTAGGATTATCTTGACTAATCTTGACCGTTGTGAGACCAAATGTACACAGGCACTAAAAAAAGTTTTCAGGGATAATATTACATGCATTTTCCCGCTTGAATCTGTGGCAGAACGGTAACGTAAAGCTCTTTCCAGCTCAGCTAACGTGGTATTAACAGCTCATTTAGCTTCTGATGGGCTCCATGTGCAAAAACGCTTCGCCACAAGAGCGAGAGTCAGATCACATGGATTTTTCAAGCCTTTCCTCATCGCTCCACACAAACCAGAACAAACGCAGAGAGCCAGCAGGAAAACAAATAGCTTGTCCTGGTATGAGAGAGTGTTTGTGTGTATTGCTCTCTTTGGAATCAAATGAGTAAGCGGAGAGATGGAAGGCCCATGTCAGGCTGCTATGGGGTCTTTGCTGTATTTATTTGCTCTTATTGGGGCATTACATCTTCTCCAACAGGAAGTCACTGGTCTGCACTACGGTGGTGCTTTGAAACGGAGATGACTGGGGGTTGGAAAACTTCACCACCACAAACTTGTGAGAGTTATGCAACACAACCTGCATCGTTATATGAAAGCATTATTGGAGAATGTTTTTGGTTCTGTTTAGGGTTTGTCTATTAGATTATAAAATTCTAAATGTTTAGAATGATTTCTGAAGAATGCAACACTGAAGACTGAAGTAATTGCAATAATAATAATTATATATATATATATATATATATATATATATATATGTTTGTTACTCAATGTCATATATCACAAGATGTTACAGGCCATTACAATATAATATTTACTGTAAAAAGTGTCTTCTATAGCTGAAAATCATGATTTCTTGTTGTCCGAATCAGTCAGTGTAGTTTTTTCCATCATGTATCATTGTGTAATCAAAATATTTTATTTTACTTTTGGTAATATTTCATTTATTTTATTTATAAAAGCCCTAAATAGTAATTTTCCTAATTCTACAACATTACATTGTTTAAAAATATATTTTAATGTGTCCATAAATATTGTGTCAATTCTGTTACCGTACCATACTATGTATAAAATACAGGAAATGATGTCACTTTCCCTCACTGATAAGATCTGAAGCCATGAAAAGGTACGTGTGATCTCTCTGAGAAAATATTTTAATCTAAAAAGCTCTTACACCAAGAGTTATTTTGTAAAATGTCAAAATTGTTACCACAAGTTTGGAAACATTACTATTTTTAATGTTTTTGAAAGAAGTCTCTTGTGCTCATCAAGGCTGCATTTATTTGATAAAAAATACAGAAACAGTAATACTGTGAAATATTATTACAATTTAAAATAATTGTAATAATAATATATTTCTGTGATGCAAAGCTGAATTTTCATCAGCCATTACTCAAGTCTTCAGTCTCACATGATCCTTCAGAAATCATTCTTTTTTGCACCCTACATTTTTTTTCTTATAAACATTACAGTCACATTACAGACATAACTAAAATATCATATCATGCAGGTATAGTTTCAAGTTTGACCTAACATCAACACAGTGTGGCAGTCAGTATGGGTCGCTGGCAGTTGGTTAAAAGATAACAGTGAAGACTGTAGGTTATACAGCTGCCATACATTCTTAAAAACTACTGTATTATAAAAAAATAAAAAAAAAGAGTACAAACAAGATTCAGCAAGAGGCCTTGACTTCAAATGGGGAGGAGTTTTGTCAAGTGTCATGCACCTGAACTAATCTATACACAAACACACAGACATACACAGACGCGCTCCCTCTCCTGCATGTAAAGAGAGATGTCAGCATGCCTTTCACATCAGAGCGACGTGTATAATGGCGCTCTGTGGAAATCGGAATGACAGCAGAAAGAGTGGGAGAGTCGTTTATGGGAAGCCCCCCACTGTCCCTGCTTTCATCATGGAGTGCAGTTGTTGGTTTTTTTGTCTTGGCTCAGCATGATCTGGCAGAGAGGGAAGTTTGTGGAGAAGGGTAGAAGAGAGAGTTTCATTGCCTGAGGGAGCCACAGGTCTGCCAGCAGCAATCAGAAAGGCATACTTGCTCATGAGGGCCAGATATATCCAGATCTTTATTACATTTTACGGCTTTAGCCTGTGCATGGACTCTGACAGAATGACTGATTGCATCATCTTAAAAGAAACCATCCAATCGTATGCTTTCTTCATCCATTTGTTCCAGCAAAACACATCTGCACCCACTAAATATCTGCAGAAATATTAGATGATCCACAGATACACAACATACATTTAAAACATGCATTTCTTCTTTACTTCAGTTGTATAAACAGAGTTAAAGGTGCACTATGTAACTTTTCCGTCCACTAGAGGTCGCCTATTCAAAACAAAGGCGTAGTTTGATGACGCCAAGTTTGAGCACAGAATCTTGGGACATGTGGTCTTCGGGATAGAATCGGGATAGGACTCAGGCAGAAATCATGTTCATGGATGCGATTATTAACGTTACTGTAGTATGAAGCAGCAGGACCGAGTATTATGGCAGCTGAGCAAGGCCGCTGGAGCGATTGCGCAACACACGCCTCGCGAGCGGCGGGACTTTTATTATGCCACAGTCGCCGGCGCCATTTCCGCTTTTCCGGTTATGACTATGAGGTAACGCAGCTCTGTTTATCATATTAGATACATTTGAGTGTGTTGAAAATGATGTTATGACATTACTCAGCAGCCACCGAGCGAACGCACTATGACACTTGCTGCACACTGCAGTAAGAGTAAAGCGTTTCTGAAGAATGCAGATATGACGCAATTGACAGGCGACTCCCTCACACGTCCCGGTTCCTTGGTTAAAATAGCAATTTTCTCACGATTTACCAATAGTTGGAAACATTTGGGATATTGTAAGTACTCAATTGAACAAAATATATAACACTGGCCAAGTGGTTTTTGGACATTTTACTGCAAAAATGTTACATAGTGCACCTTTAAAGGACCTAATGTTTAAATTATGTCGCTTTGTCAGCTACTAGAAAAGTCCATCCCAAAACCTTTAAAAAAAAGTGTATTTAAAGGTGCATTCAGTATGTTCACTATGAGCTTAAAGTCTGGGGGGGCCTAGATGTGAGGGTCTTTACCCAGAAGTTTTGGACTATGCAGCTCTCAAAGACATCTTTAACCTCTGCTTGGACGACTCTTTGCCACAGTGGGAGATGGAGGGGCTGAGATACTTGGGGTATTGGGAATTCTCCAACTATCTACACCGTCGCAGACAGTGGGCAGCACTGACACGACCTGAATCCTCTTGCAGTGACCAACCTGCCCTCTCACCCTCATCAAGTCAAGTTCTAGATCCTCTTCTGTCTCCAAAGAGATGGGGGTCGAGACAGAAGAGAGCGGGTCGGACTGCTGCATCAGTCAAGCCCAGTATATGTCCCGGAGCACATCTCAGCAGTTCCAGAAGGTGTTTCTGAGTCTGCCCCAGTAGCCAAGCCTAGTCAGAAGTCCCCACCAGCAGAGAGGGCCCGTGCCTTTAGGAAGGCAACCAACAATATCTCCATCCCACCCTCCCTGTTACCTGGTCCTTATGGGTTCCCGAAGTCGACACCTCTCTGGTTAGCCCCTAACTACTCCCCTGGATTATTTTCCTCCCTCCTAGTTCTGCCCCCCATGTTTGGCTGCCCTGGCTGCCCTGGAACTCCCAGATTTGTTCCCGCCCACCCTCCCAGTTGCTACCAACTCTGATTCCTTTGCCTAGTTTAGACGCCAGGAGGCGTCCTTTGGGGGAAAGGTACTGTCAGGGTTCTGCCCTGGCAGCCTTGTCTGTGTTGTCATTGTTTAATGTCTCTGTTGTCTATTTTTGGTTTCTCTTGTTTTTCCTCTTATTTGTTAGCTACTCTTTTATTTTTCCCTTTTATAGCTCCAGTTATATTTAGTTTCTCATTTGTTTTCTGGTGTTCTAGTTTTGCCAGTTTTTATTTGTTTTTTGTTTTTCTTTCGTTGTCTTGAGTGTTGTCTCGTGTTGGTTCCTGCTTACTCCCTGGGATTCCCTGCCTGCTGGTTCCTTCTGCCTGGCAGCTTCTGAGTCTGTGAGCAGCAAGTACCTGATCTCTGCTTCATTGCGCCCTGCCCTGTCTTCACCACTACCATCTACCTGGCCTGGTCAAGGCCTCAGCAGTTCTTCGACCTGCTGTATTCTGGAGCTGGTTCCAGCAGTCACCCTCATCTGTCCTGTCATTGTTCCCCGCTGGCCCTTCTGTTTGGACTGTCACTCCTCCACTACCTTCTGGTGCCTTGTTAAACTGTCCTGTCAATAAATTGTCTTTGTTCACTCTGCATCTGGGTCCTCCATTTCAAAATCTTTAATAATAATCTTTCATTGCTCAAAAGTATTATAATACGAAAGGCTCCAATGCGCAGGTTGATGCGCTTGAAGCAACATGTAGTCACAGCGTGCACCCACAGCGCTCCGTCCACTGAAAAGTTCAAAACACAAAGGGAAGCTATATCGATGCGTAGTATATCTATGCAATATTTTATTGAGGTTTTTCTTTTAACAGTTTAAAATTTACCGTGCGTGTGAAGAACAATACAATCTCTATTCCAGTGTTGTGATCTAACAGACACCCGGGAGAAAGTAATACAATTTAGAAATGGCAATAAACTCCAGCAAGATAAAGTAATTTTAATGTGAAACCATAGACCGTTATCTTCAGATCAAGTATAATTACAGGAACATTGAATCATCTTGGAGAGAGTTTCATCGCGTTGACGGTCGTAACCGAACGCGACATGCAGTTTGAAAGCTGAATGGAGAATGACTGACAGCTGCAGCGATGGGAAGCGTTCACGTGAACTTGAATTTAATTACTTAAATATTCATCTGTACCTCACATTAAACTATGGAATGGCTTCAGAACACTTAATATAGTGCACGAAGAAGAGTTGATTTTGCTTTATAATGTTTTTGTGCCTTTTGTGGTGCACTGGGGCTTAATAACACAGAATAGTATATGCACAGTATCGGATTTGGATCGGTCCTGTCTGACCGATACCCGATCCGGCAAATAATGGCGGTATTGGAACCGATACCGATAATGAATATCAGATCGGTGCATCCCTAGCCAAAACAAGATTCAGCCTCAATGGGCAGGCATTCTTCCCAGTGCTAATCTACACATGTAAATGTTAAATATCTTACATATGTATGACAAGAATTGCATACATCAATGTTTGTCAATGCAGGCTGTCAAGAATGAAACAATCTAGACGCACATGTACCATCAGCGTTTTCTTGCAGATAAACTACCGAGACCAAACTCAATGCATAGGTGTGGTTATTGTCTGCTAAAAAAAAAACTACTAACAAGCCTAATTTGTCAGTTAACTTTAGGACAAATTTCCATGTTGTGCAAAAATACGCTCATCCATCAGTGCATGAGCTATTATATTTCAGTCGTGCATTCTCAGGGTGTGTGGTGGGCGAGAGTGGGCTGACAGACCGGACATTTAAAAGTGAGTGTCACGCTACACAATGCGTATATGTGTGTGTTTGTGTTTTTTCAGATGGCGTAGTCGGGCGAATTCAGACCCAACCGCAGACTTTGGCAGCATGCCCTATTTGAGCCTAGTAAATGCCAAAAGAAGATACCTGCAATTTGTCATCCATATAAAATAACAGTGCCGAGTGGTAGAGTCATTCTAGAAGGCGGCGTCTGTGTTACTCTGAGGATAATATTCAGCTCGGCATCCGTGCCCTTTCTGCTACTTTTTTTTACGATTACAATCTTTTTTCCCCCGCTTGCTTTATATTTTTACAACAGTTGGCAAGCCACAGTAACATGTTTAAGACTGAAGAATCTGTTCTGACTGCAGTGCTTTTGTATTCCGCTTCCAGAGGAGGAGAGAGGCCAGAGGGCAATGCATTAATTCTTTCTCTGACAAGATTTTCGGAGAAATGCCAAGGTTAGGTTTCTTACATGATGTGTAAGGCTTGTGCACGTCCACAATCGGGCCGGACAAATTACATGCTAGCTGTTAGAGATTTCACCCTGTCATTTCACATCAAAAGCTACAAGCCAATCTGGCACGAGCAGGAATTGAATCTCCCACTTTACGGCCCACAATATAGTGTTTGCAACGAACAATGTAATAAAATGCACACTCTTAAATTCTTCTGCTGTACGAGACCGCTGGGGGGAAAAAATGCATGACAGTATCAAGGATTTACATTATATTTTACTTTATATATATATATATATATATATATATATATATATATATATATATATATGAGATCATGTTTTTTATATTTTAAGAATTATTTATATTTTATTATATATATATATATATATATATATATATATATATATATATATATATATATATATATATATATATATATATATATATATATATATATATATATATATATATATATATATATATACATATACATATACATACACACTATACAGACAGAGAAGCGTTATTCGTCATAGAACACGTCTCCACTGCTCTAGAGTCCAGTGGCGGCGTACTTTACACCACTGCATCCGACGCTTTGCATTGCACTTGGTGGTGTAAGGCTTGGCTGCAGCTGCTTGGCCATGGAAACCCATTACATGAAGCTCTCTACACTGTTCTTGAGCTAATCTGAAGGTCACATGAAGTTTGGAGGTCTGTAGGTATTGTCTCTGCAAACAGTTGGCGACTTCTGCGCACTGTGCGCCTCAGCATGCGCTGACCCTGCTCTGTGATTTTACGTGGCCTACCACTTCGTGGCTGAGCTGCTGTTGTTCCCAATTGCTTCCACTTTGTTATAATACCACTAACAGTTGACCATAGAATATTTAGTAGTGAAGAAATTTCACGAATTGCATAGGTGGCAACCTATCACGGTACCACGCTTGAATTCCCTGAGCTCCTGAGAGCGACCCATTCTTTCACAAATGTTTGTAGAAGCAGTCTGCATGCCTAGGTGCTTGATTTTATACACCTTTGGCCATGGAAGTAATTGGAACACCAGAATTCAATGATTTGGAGGGGTGTCCCAATACTTTTGTCAATATAGTGTATGTGTGTGATATGCACTTGTGGGATGGTTGTGCTGTGTATGGATGCGTGTTAGCTTTGGTTAGTTAACTGGAATTAACCATTAATGTCATTAGAGTCTGGATTGTTCAAACCCTTTTATAAGAATAAGAGTTGTTTTGCTTTACATTCATGTTGCTCAGAATAGAACGACACAGTTAATCTTGTGTTTTGCGTTCAAGTGTGCTCAGGTGTAGCACCTTTGAAAGTAAATTCCTGCTGGATTTCAAGCGTCTGCTGGGCCAAAGGTGACAAATCTTGGTACAGTGTACTCAGCTAATCTTTAGATCTAGAGTCATCTATCTTTTTCGCACATGACAAATATGACAGAATGCGAGCACATTCCTGTCTAAGCAAGGCCTTAGATCCTACTACAAATTATAGCAAGCATTTAAGAGACTGATCAAACAAATATGGCACTGTTGTGTTTGTATATCTATTGTGCAGACACAAACATAAGTGGATGAGTAATACCCACTACAAAGGTGAGCGCACACCAGTAAATTGCCAGTAGACAGAATATGGTGTAATTTATCATTTAGCTTTCTTTTATCCTGCACAAGTTTTTACAGTTGTGTCCTCTTTTTAATTTGTTGTTTTTCTTTATAATGAAGTTATCTGTATTTAGTAGATTGTTTTTAACACACAAAAGAGTGTCAGTTCAACACACTGAGGTATAGAAATTCTACATTAAATTTTTTAACAAAACTGTGCTGGTATCAGATTAGTATCGGTATCGGCCGATACTCATAATTTTTGGTATCGGATCGGTTCTGAAAAAATGGTATCGGTGCATCCCTAATTGTATGGACACTGACGTTAACTTTTCACGCCCCTAAACATTACGTGGAACAAAATTAACTGTGATTGGTTGCTTTACATGTCAGTCAGATGGCCTCTGGCCGGTCCTTGACCAATGAAAGCTGCTATGGTGTAGGCTTTGCTACGATAGTCGGTGTTGCCGGTGTTACCAGTGTTCATGCGCAACACCAGTTACATCGCTTACCCACCGTGGCACCGCCCCCCAACATCGTTTAGATTTTTTTATAGTAATAAAATTATTTAGTTCAGTTAGAAAACAGACACTACAAATAAAAACTGAACGTGTCTGCTTAATAAAGCATGAGCCAAACGAGAGTCGCAGCACAGACCAGCAGCAGAGTCAGATTTCATTCATCACGAGAGTGAGGAGATGATTGACAAGATGATCACGGAAGATTTGGTTTCAAAGCGAAATGTAAAAACGCCTATTTAATTGAGTTTGTCATTGTACTGTTTTGTTGTTGTGTTCTTCATTAAGAATAATAGGCTAAGTAACCCACCATTCAAGCAACCCGCCCCCGAATTGGCACTAATTCAAGTAAAATGATTAATTCACGGCCGCACAGTCATTTCAGTTCATTACTAAAAAAGCTTCCATAGGAATTCATTGAAAACACTCGCTTTGCTGCGCTCCGTTATGAATGCCCAAGCAGCCGTGCGCATTTTACTTTCGGTTTAGAATTAGCGATTTAAAAGCCCCCATCGGTGATACCGGTGTTGTTACACGTCGATTAACCGGTGGGAAAATGTCCTCACGTCACATCCCTACTATGGAGTCCATACCTAGTGCCGTAAGTCTGAAGGTCTGGCTATGCAAGACTAAACGCTGGCGAACAATAGCAGAGGCACTTCACCAACCCAGGGAGTACTGGAATTAGCATTAAGCTAACACGCCGCTTCAGTAGTTTGTCTACGCTCTTATTTCCGGGAAGTCAGTCGCTAGTTCTGCCTTCTCGTTAAAGAATTGATTGCAATGATTGGCAGGGAAGCAACGTGTAGTCTGACATGTTTCTTGTCTACGACACAAAATTGCATAATATGACAGCTACTATCGTAACAGACAAAAAATATTGTGTAGTCTGAACCCGACGTTAGTTTGGTTTACTTAAAAGGGATTTGAGTTAGCTTGGAGTGTTCACATTAATTCATGTATGACTGAGCTCAGTAGTCGGTTGCAGGTTGGCACTCGTTTCACTCTAGGATTAGCAGGCCGATTACATCTAAAACTCCCACGCTGCCACCATTCCATTAGCTAATCTGCTGGGGACGCCAGCATTGTCTAACTTTGCCTTGACATTTAGGCTAAAAATTACAATGACTTTTAACTCACACGTTTCAAGAGCTGCCATGCATGAAAGCTACAACCTGAAGAATTCAACAGAATCAATTTGTCATACACGAAGACGTGCAAACTATGAGACATGCAAACAATCAGGACAAACAGGAAGATACAGTTGATACAGCGCAGACATGATGTGTGTTCAAAAGTAACTGGTCATGAAATCAGGTTGTGTAATGTGTTATCAGTGGCAGTACAGAAAGCAGTGTGATTGGCAGGGCCCTCTGTGCGTTGTGAGGAGCACAGCTGTAGACACAAAGAGGGGCTGTAGCGTCAGATATGGAGGGGAGAGGGGGCAGACGCTGCAGAGCCGTGGGCCAGCGATTCGCTTTGCTGGGACTCTGTGGGCTTTAATAAACACATCTACTGCCTGCAGCGCAAGAGCAAAGACAGTGAGAGTGAGAGAGAGAGAGAGAGAGAGAGAGAGAGAGAGCAAAGGAAAGGAAAGGACGAGGAACTCCTGACTTGAACTCTGCAATCACAGGATCACCCAAAAATTAAAAGAATTATTGACCAAAAAAGAAAATGATGTCGTTATTTACCCACCCTCATGTTGTTCGAAACCTTTGCTTTAAAGGGTTAGTTCACCCAAAAATTCAAATTCTGTAATTGATTACTCACCCTCATGTCGTTCCAAACAAAAATGAAGATTTTTTTTGATGAAAGCGGAGAGCTCTCTGAACCAGCCATAGGCAGCAACGTCATTGCAACTTTCAAGATCCAGAAAGGTAGTAAAGACATTGTTAAAATAGTCAATGTTACTACAGTGATTTAACCTTCATTTTATGAAGCGACTGTTCACGTGAGCACCACAATGCATGCGTGTGATTCTGACACAGGAGCTGGCCAATGGTAAGCCGCCATTCTGATGTAGAACTCGGAAGCGCTGCACTGCATTTACTATGTCAACAGCATAGGAAGAAATTGTTGACGATTCGTTTGCCTGGCTATCACCAGACCAAGCTCAATTTAAGATTGAACATTGGTCTGGGGAGTCTGCTATGCATTTTCTACTGCAAAAGAGACATGATAAACAAGCATAATTCAAATGTACGCAATTGGATAGTCCTTCAACCAATCAGACCACAAGAGGCGTGATCAACGGGCAATGACCTATCGCTTCTCTATCCGTCATCGTGTTAAACCCACCAATAGCGCGCCAGGTGGATAAGCCAGTCTGATTGGTTCCCGCAAAAGTGTAACAGAAGCAGTAGAAATTAATGTACAGGTTTCCAGACTGAGTTGCAGGGCGAAATCAAATTGCCGGCAGATCAGGCTGGGTTTACCCAGTCTAACGATTCGTCTGATTTGTAAACAAATCATTCAGAGCTGCGTTTCCCAAAAGTAGATCATAGAGACCATCTACTTAGGCTTACGATGCTTTTGGCAAACAAAGCCCAGGCCAGTTTCATGATTTAAATCACAAAATTGAGACTGATTTATTGAGTAGATTAATTTAAGAATGTTTTCAAAATTGTGTCCACTTCAAAAGTGGACCAAAAAAGAACCCAGCCCTTTGTGTTCACATTTTCCCTTAAAATGTAATGATAATAATAATAATAATAATAATAATAATAATAATGTTTTTTTTACATTTGTTATTTGTAATAATAATAATAATAATAATAATAATAAGTAATAAAATCACTACTTCTCTTTTTAGAGACCAATGATGTCGATTTCGGTCTCTTCATCTCCAGAAAACTTGAAATATATCATACGAGTCAAATGAACTACGTTTATGATGCTTTGGTGCCCTATTTGAAGCTTGAAAGCTTCAGTCCTCATTCATTGTAATGGCATGAAAAACCAATACACTTTTCAGAATTTCCAAATCAAACAAAGAAAGTCATACAAATTTGGTGGTTTGTAAACAATGATAATTTTCATTTCTGTGATCGTAATTTTAACGCTTAACATGTTAGTTGGTTAAAGATATTAAATATATTAAAAATATTTAGTAATTTGGTATAGTAAACGGTTAGTTCACTCAAAAATGAAAATTATCCCATAATTTACTCACCCTTAAGCCATCCTAGGTGTATATGACTTTCTTCTTTCAGCCAAACACAATCAGAGTTATATTAGAATATATCCTGGCTCTACCAAGCAGTATAATGGAAGTGAATGGTACCATATTTTGAAGCCCAAAAAAGCACCTGATAAGGGTTGGTGGTCATGTGATTACAAGCCAGTAGAAGCCAGTGATTGCGGTTTATATAGTTATAAATAGGCATAATTTTCTCACAAAAATGCATCGCTTCACTTCAGAAGGCCTTTATTAACCTCCTGGAACCATATGGAATGCTTTCATGACGGATTGATGCGCTTTTTTGGGCTTCAAAAAAAAAAAACATTCATTATAAAACTTGGAAAAGCCAGGATATTTTTTAATATAACTCTGATTGCGTTTGGCAAAAGAAGAAAGTCATATACACCTAGAATGGCTTGAGGGTGAGTAAATTATGGTATAATTTGGGTGAACTAACCCTTTAACATTATTTCAGTTAAATAAATACATGTTTTAGTATTGTAAATTGAAATTCAATCTGTTAAAAAAAAAGAAATGTACGGTAAAGTTCTGGCAACTACAGCTGCCATTTTTCCCCATACATTTCAGATTCTTTTACAGTGTATCTCTTAAAGGTTTGTGTTAATTTCTTTTGTAATCAACATGGCATACTCAGACTCTTCATCATGGCTGTTCCCATCTAGCCAGACACTGGTATGAAATGCTTTGAGACAAACACAATGAGGTTAATCTCTCATATTCTGACTTCCTCCAAACTACTACCATGTGGACACCAGCACTCAAACACATCAAAGTTCAAATTCAATTTGCAACCTTTTAATTTCAGGGGATTGCTTTCGTCTTAATCTTACACTGATCCTCAGATTGATCCTCATATCATCTCCTTCCTGCACCCGTCAGCCCATCGTGACACGCACACTGCACGAGGCAGTGCTTAATGCTCACATTAGAGGAATAGAAAGAAGACCCAATAAAGCAGGCTTAGATGAACAGGCCTGACCGATATTAGATGTGACTCAGACACTGCCGCGCACATGTGCTCCCGCCACCCTCAAAGGCCCATAATCCTCCTTGCTTCTCAGGTGTTGTGTGTTTAGACAGCTTTGAGAGCACAAAGACACGTAAAAACCCCCGGGCAGAGAAAAGATTCGGCCAAGCATCGCATCTGAAATGAACAATCTTGATAATGGAAACCACTTAAGAGGAGAGAGTGGGAGAGAAAGAGGAAATGTGTGATACTATAGAGAGGTGCCCAGCTGTACGTGTCTCTGCCAGGGCGTGTGGTTTTGCGGTGAGGTTTGTGTGCCGTGAGATTTAGCCGTACCGTTTCTTCAAAGACGGATGGGGGTGTTGGCTTGTTTTACACTTCAATCCATAGAGCGAACAGCCAACTGGTTTTTGAGGATAAGCCGCGTCTTTGTCCACAGACGACCTTTAACATGTCCAAACAGTGTGGGACAGACAGTCTAAAGCCAGTATTTTTGTATCATAAAAGAAGTATAGCCATGTTTATGTTTTACCAGGAGACCGAGGAGTGTGTAGCTCTGGAAAACAGTGAATCATCTTATTTTTGTAATGCACCTACTTGAACTGAAATGGAACTGTAAAATATGTTTTTCAGAGTTCGGTCTCTTTCTCTTCTATTTCCATCTACTTGTCACCATTTCTCTTTCTCCTTCTTTCCCATCTACTTCAGTCTCTCAGATTCGGATGCAAGTAGCTATACTGCCATAGTAACAAAACAAAAAAAGAAGAGAAGAAAGAAGCTTTACACTGCCAAAGAAATAGTAACATTATACATATACTAAAATAAAAAAGTATTAAACCTAAAAATATACAATTATATATATTAAATATATATAGTAACATATTTTACAAAAATATAATATATTATAATATTTATATATTTTATAAAAATGTAATATAATAAGAAAATATTTTAGAATAAAAATACTATAGATAAAAAATAAAAGATTTATTATATAAAATATAAGGAAGGAAAGAAAATATAAGGCTGAAGGAAAGAGTTACCATTTTTAAGTCACCATTATGGTGATCAGTATTTGCTTTAGTTGGGCTCTTGACCCTTGACTTTTTAACATTAGTTATTTTTTTCTGGCTGCTTTAAATGTGTGTTTAGAAAACACATTTTGTTATGGCAAAGAAAGCACAGTAATCATAATTTAGTGACCTGATAAACTAATATCAATGGATTTTACATTATTGATTACAACAGCTCTGTGAAGTTACAGCATGAGATTCTGCACAAAAAAAGTTTGCAACTACTTTATTGCTTTATCATAAAGCAATAGATACGCAGATTAACTCTGAACATCACAAAAAAAGCTACTAAAAAATAACAAAACAGCAAAAATAAAAGAAAATGGTAAGAATAAAAGAAATTACTAAAACAATTAAACTTTTAATTTATTCATGCCGCTATGCATGCTGGGAGCCATAGGTGAGTTTTGATTGGTGCACCCAGAATGCATGGCAAAAAGCTTTTTGATGGCCACCATTGTTGAGATTCATACGCTGATTCTTGATGTCTCTGTGTGTCTAAATGACAGAGGGATCCAAACCTTTTTTAAACAGAATAACTTTTAAAAATGCTTATGCTGTAGAAATCACAGGGCTGATGTAACCAATAAAGTAAACCTAACTCAAGGATTAGGCTCTAAATGACATCAGTGATTCAGCTCATGATGATTAGGTCAAAACAGAACCAACAACACATGCTCACATATTTTCTGGACTTGTCTGGCTGCTATAAATCAGTTACAGCAGACAGACAAAAACTAATGTTATAAAACCAAGGGTCAAGAGCCCAACTAAAATACACACTAATCATCATAATGGTGACTGTAAAACATGGTGACTGTCCTTCAGTGATTCTGCTTATTAACATCAGGTGTCACCAATAATGCTCACTCATCACCTAATTAATCTCTTAATTATCTCATTAACTTTAACTCATTAACTCTTGAGTGTGGAGTCAAATAAACTGAGGAGTGTTAATTTAACACCGGAGTTTTTACTGTGTACATACACTATTTTGCCAGAAGTATTGGGACACCCCTCCAAATCATTGAATTCAGGTGTTCCAATCATTTCCATGGCCACAGGTGTATAAAATCAAGCACCTAGGCATGCAGACTGCTTGAAATATTTGTGAAAGAATGGGTCGCCCTCAGGAGCTCAGTGAATTCAAGCGTGGTACCGTGATAGGTTGCCACCTGTGCAATAAGTCCATTCGTGAAATGTCCTCACTACTAAATATTCTAGGGTCAACTGTTAGTGGTATTATAACAAAGTGGAAGCAATTGGGAACAACAGCAACTCAGCCACGAAGTGGTAGGCCACGTAAAATCACAGAGCCGGGTGAGGCGCACAGTGCGCAGAAGTCGCCAACTTTTTGCAGAGTCAATAGCTACAGACCTCCAAACTTCATGTGACCTTCAGATTAGCTCAAGAACAGTGCGTAGAGAGCTTCATGGAATAGGTTTCCATGGCCGAGCAGCTGCATCCAAGCCTTACATCGCCAAGTGCAATTCAAAGCATTGGATGCAGTGGTGTAAAGCACGCCGCCACTGGACTCTAGAGCAGAGGAGATGGACAAGTCTGGGTTTGGTGGTTGCCAGGAGAGCGGTACTTGTCTGACTGCATTATGCAAAGTGTAAAGTTTGGTGGAGGGGGGATTATGGTGTGGGGTTGTTTTTCAGGGGTTGAGTTTGGCCCCTTAGTTCCAGTGAAAGGAACTCTTAATTCTTCAGCATACCAAGACATTTTGGACAATTTCATGCTTCCAAATTTGTGGGAACAGTGGGGATGGCCCCTTCCTGTTCCAACATGACTGCGCACCAGTGCACAAAGCAAGGTCCATAAAGACATGGATGAGCGAATTTGGTGTGGAGGAACTTGACTGGCCTGCACAGTGCCTGACCTCAACCCGATAAAACACCTTTGGGATGCATTAGACCGGAGACTGTGAGCCAGGCCTTTTCGTCCAACATCAGTGCCTGACCTCACCAATGCACTTCTAGAAGAATGGTCAAATATTCCCATAAACACACTCATTAACCACACTCACTATTCCCAAAAGAGTTGAAGCTGGTATAGCTGCAAAGTGTAGGCCAACTCCATATTAAACCCTACGGATTAAGAATGGGATATCATTGAAGTTCATGTGCTTGTAAAGGCAGGCATCCCAAAACTTTTGGCAATATATATAAATAAATCGATTTTCCCTTTTTTTTTCATTTACATTTTAACATTGCTAAGATGTTCTGAGTGGTTTGTTAGAGCATATTCAACAAAAAAGATTCAACAAAAAGTTGAACAATGATTTGAAGTATCATTGATGTCCATGATACAAATGGTGCCGGACAAGTTGCGTGCCAAAATTTAATACCAAAGGAAAATCCCTAGTGTTAATGGATGAAAGAGACACAGAGGCACTCACAAAAAATCATAATCTCTTTCTATTTATGTTTCTTTCATTGCCTCACTCATTCTGTCTCTCTGTCTGTCTGTGAGAAATGTTGGCGTTTTAAATCAGCAGATTGTAATGGACTTTGGAAGAATGCTCTGGTAATGTGATACTGCAATTAGAGATTATTGTCTTTGCATAAATTTCAGAACAGGAGGGAGGGAAAGCTCCCCCAGGATAAGTGAGAAAAAGGCTGTCTTTGAGAGGCAGCCAGACCAGCCTCCGTCCCTGGGGAAGAGTTTCGGAGAGACACACTGTAACCCACACACATTCATACACATTTGCTCAGAATTTAACCCTGCCTCTTAAGGGTACCACAAGTGCCAGCCCGGAACTGATAAACATATCGAAACATACACACACACATACTGTATGTGGCCCACCGCAAAAATGGGACCACCTACCAGAGAGGAGCTGCCAATATAGTATCACTTTACAATGAACTCCATGTAGACAGCACTCTCATACATGTAACACACACACATTCCAGGGTGTGTGGAGGAAACGCACATGTACTCACACCGCAAGTAAACACCTGAGAAGCTCACTGCATATCTGTGGGCTGTCTCCAGGAAACAAGATTTTAATTGTCTCAGTCTTTTATTGGGCCGTGCAAGTCCGAACAGGATCTTTCTTTCCCATTCATAAGAAAAGGATGACATTTTTTCCTTAACTCTTTTTCTTTCTATATTAATGGGACAGAGCACACATTTTCAGAAAACAAGAAATTGTTGCATGTGCACAATTTTATGTAATTTTTTAAAATGTAAACAAAAGCCATTTGTATAGTTTTAGCCCGAAATGTAAATACTGCTGCTCTAAGGCACTTTCAAAACTTTATTCTACTTGTTTACACAGCAACATTGGCTCAACCAATCTGTTTTGAGTTTGGGGTGGGCTATCTGTTTGTTCTGACCAATTACAGATGCAGTGTTCAAAAAAAAAAAAAAAAATCAAAAGTTCAGAAAACTCAAAAACTTGAGGCAACCCACTCAACTTATGGAACAAACGTTATATCAACTTAAATTCAAGTTGGTCTTTCATTTTCATTAGCTCTATAAACTCAAAAAGAATGACTTTTTATTTGTGGATAACGTTAAACTAAACAAAAATTTCATAAAAGTGAAAAAAGCTTCTTTAAAGCTGCTTTGAAACTATCTGTATTGTATAAAGCGCTACATAAATTAAGGCTGTACAAAAAATATATTTTTCAAAGTTTTAAATGCAACAAAGATTATTAGATTACGTTTTACAAGAAAATATTTTTTTCAGTCTTTCTACCTCAGAAATTCATGGTTATTTCAATGTGTTACTTCTCATTTCTTTGTAATTATTTGTGAAATTTCTCAGTGAAAAAATTGCTAGTGTATCAGCAAACTAAAAAGGTTATATAGAGTTATTTCTATATATCAGAACAAGTTTATACTTACTAAAATGGAAGAAACTTCACCGTAATACTAATCACTGTAATGGTGACGAAACATTCTTGGAGCTTTTACAAAAAATAAAAAAATACTCAAAACAATACTAAAAACATTAATAATTTTGAATAACAAATATTTATTTCTTCAAAAGTCTCCATGCTTTGACCAAAAACAAAATACTCAAGTGCATTATCAATGATCAAACTGAGCATGCTCAGCAGCCTTTTAGTTGGACTCTCACCACCAAAGTGAGACATTATTTGATGTAATGTAAACTTTTTCTATAATAAATAGCTCAATCAACCTTTAAAACAGAGTTTCACAAAACCTTCAAAGAAAGGTTTCAGTTTGCTGTGCCATATGCCGCCTGCACACTTCACTTTTGTTGTGTCCTCACATTCAAGAAGGAAGTGAAGCATTTGATTTAGAGTCACTCGTTTTGCTGTAAAAACTTGGAAGATTCATAGGGTATTAGCTAGCCGTTCGCTAAACGGTGAAATGAAGTTCTATGGCCCCGTCATAAATCAATTGTTTGCTCCCCATTTTCCCTCTTTCTCTCTCCATACACACACACAATGTATATACACATTGTAACAAAAAGCCACATGCACCCGCTCTCCAATGCGCACATGCACGGTTTTGCTTTGTTGTTTTAAATGATCAATAATTTATGGCATTGTGTAGTGTGAGCTGACAGGGGCAAGCCATACACTAAACACTGCAGTCGGAGAGAATCCCAGTCTCATAAATCACAGCTGGGCTGGACCCCTCTGAATTTCACACACACATAAATACACATTAACTTATAGCTTATGCCATATAACGTACCATCTGGTCATGTAAGTAGTAGTTGGTCTCAATAAACACCTACTAAACATATTTTTTTGTTGTTCTATACCTTCTATACCTTACGACAGCACAAAACTCTCACGGTCTGATCCAGCACACTTTAAACAAACAAAATGTAATTATTAAACCACCAAAATTGTGCAGGTTGAGGAAAGGTGTTATTTCTTTTCTTCTAAGCGGTCTGGCATATGGTTTTCCTCTGCCATATGATAAAACAAGCAAAAAAAAAGTTTTAAAAAGTGTTTTTTAATACTTTTATTCAGCAAACATGCATTAAATTGTTTGCACAAAAATATTAAGTAGCTTATTATTATTCAAGACTGATAATAATAAGAAATCTTGAGTGTCAAATAAGTATGATGAATGAAGGGAGTAATGGCTGCTGACAATTTAGTTTTGCTATCACAGTAATAAATTACATAGTAAAATATATTAAAATAGAAAGTTATTTTAAATTGCTATAATATTTTACAATATTACTATTTTACTGCGTTTTTGCATCAAATAAATGCAGCTTTGGTGAGTATAAGAGACTAATTTCAAAAACATTTTTTTTTTTAGATGACACTTCCCTAGAACACCCTGTCAACTGCATAGCAATATTTTAAGAATTACTCAGAACGCCTTAGAAATCACATAACAACGCCCTAGCAACCGGTCATAACACTCAAAATTGTGGCAGCAACTGACTTTTCTTCAGAAAATGTACAAATCTAATTGACCTTCAACAGTTTTCAGTCTAATATTCAGCAACCAGCTCTATATTATACATTTGAATTTTGTAACTTATATCTGAGAGCCCATGCCATGAAGTGTTCAGTGTCCTAATGATGTCCCCAGAAAAAGGAATCGTGGGATAGGCCCAACAGACTGAAGGTGGGTTTGATGCCAAATGCTTCATCAGTGACTAATGAAACCGCCACAGTCGGACTAATGATCACTCAGGGAAAGTAAATAGATGGACCCACATCTCTGACTCCTAATTACAGCGTTTTCCTGTGGAGCCCTCAACGGACAAAAGCATCATCAATCCACAAGCTTTATCCATACGGGCGGGAGGAAACTTCAGTATAAACTGTCATTAGCCAAGCAGTCATTTTATAATGTTATATATAATTCATTATTTAAAGGAAAAGTTCATCCAAAAATTACTTTTCTGTCATTATGTACTGACGCTGTTGTTCCGTGATTTTTTTTTTACATTTTGAAGAATATCCTAATAAAATAAGTTAAAATACTGTAATCACTAAAACTAAAGCTGAAATAAAAAAATAATTAAAGCTAAACAGAAAAACAAAACTAATAAAAATGACAGAAGCACATAACAAAATTAATAAAAAAAGCTATTGCAAAATAAAATATAAAATAGTATATAAATAATACTAAAATAACACTTCTTGGCGCATTCATGAGTTCATAAAATGCACGATTTGTGAACGAATAATTCTTCTGAGTCAGATCTTTTCACGGTTATGTAACGGAGGCCAGCTAATGAGAGCTGTGCAAGTAAACCTCACTCATCTGGTCTCATGAGGTGCACTAGCGACTGACGCTAGAGACTGTGGTCTTTAGCGTCCTTGTTAGCGCACCCGCCTCCTGCCGGTACGAATCCCGCTCGGAGCAGGTCAAGTAGGACCGGTTATATTTGGTGCTGTGACCCAGATGGGAGTGAGGTTTAGGTGGGTGAGTGTGACGTAGGCCAGTAAGAGCTGTGTGTGTAAACCTTACTCCCCTGGCCCGGAGTGAGTCGAGTATGACCAGTCCATTTTAGCGCTCGTGCCTCCTACGCCAGAGACCCCGCTTCAAATCCCACTCAGAGCGGGTCGAGTAGGACCGGTTACAGTTACACTTTATTTCAATTGTCCACTTTAGACATTCTACATAGCAACTAGCTCATTTATTTGCAACTATGCTTCATTAGAGTATTAACAGACTGTTAGGTAAGTTGCCATGATCTTGAAAAGGTACAGTATAGTCAATAGAATGTCTGTTGGGAAAACATCAAAATAAAGTGTGTTAGCAGATATTAAGCAAACAGACTACTAATACTCTAATGAGAGTTAGTTGAAGTACCCATTCACTGTAAATTTGCATAGAAAAAATTAAATAATCAAAAGATTCCTCAACATTTCTCATGTTGTGTTTTGCATGGACGAAATATGTCATATAGGTTTGGTAAGAAATGAGTGTTTAAAATTCAAAATAACTAAGATTATAACATCAACATGTGTTTCAGCAAATGTGTATATGAGAGAAATGCAGAGGGAGTGAAAGTGAGCCTCTGTAATCCCTGCTGCTGTGCATGTAAAGGCTGGAGAATGTGTTTATGGAGGTGATGGAGTTGCACTGCGCCGTCATTGGTGGTTGAGCACAAACACACACATACACGCATATAAACACAGGATCTGCTTTCATAAAAGCCCTGTAATCCCACTTCTACGAACGCCTGAGAAAGTCAGGCAGCTGCCACCAATAAGTAAACGTCTAAAAATGTATCAGTGAATGAGTATGTGTTTGTGTGCACAGACAGCTGTCTGGAAAGACGCTGCACACCTGCAGTTTGTGTGGTTCCTTATTCACCATGTGTTTCTCACCCTGAGTGATTTTACCAAATCCTTCATTCAGCCCCCCCCTTCCCTCAAAAAAGGGCCTTGTCTACCTGCACAGGTCTGCGTGTATTGTTAGCTTGTCTCAGACTAGTACACGGCACTTTGATGCACTTCAGGCAGTTGGAGGAACATGTCTGGACCGACACCTGTGCGCTCAACCAACCTGGATCTACTGTGTTTACAGTGAGTGTGATTAGTCCTCACCCAGTAACCTACAAAGAGCCTCTTTAATTGCCTATTGCTTTTTAAGGGTCTCTTAAAGCAATTTATAAGTTATCAGTGAAGAAAACAGTAGTCTGCCAAGACAATGGATACCTATGCCAGATAATTTAAGTACCTGCCCTGAAGAACTGTTACCCAGTGGGCACGAAACATACTCTAAACAAGAATATTTCTAGCTATGCAATTCATTATGCAAATGCAAGTTATGTGTAAATTGTGTAATTGAGTAATAAAGAACGTCTCAAAATGAAATACACACAGAGACACAAAGAAACATATATAAAAACAGCGATCTGTGTTTATCCAGGACTTATTCAGCAAGGATGCATTCAATTAATCAAAAGTAACAGTTTTATACTGTGACAAAAAACGTATTTCAAATGAATGACTTTCTTTTCTTTTTTTACTTTCTATTCATTACAGAATGCGAGAAAAAAGGTATTACACAAAAGTATTAAGCAGCACAGCGGTTTTCAACATTGATAATAATATAACAAATCAGCATATTCGAATGATTTCTCAAGGATCATGTGACACTGAAGATTGTCATCATATGATTAAATTACATTTTATTAAAATAGAAAACAGTTATTTTAAATTGAAATAAGTTCTCATAACATTAATGTTTTACAGTATTTTTGATCAAATAAATGCAGCCGTAGTGCATGGGCATAAAAGCATAAAAGTTCAAACTGTGTAGTGTATATAGGCCTAAATCATAAATGTGATTAGATGATGACGATTTTTTTTTAAAGTTACAAGCAGTTTACGTAAGCAAAATAAGACTGCACCCATCACAAATCAACAGAGCTGTCTACATTGGAAGCATCCGAATTAAATATATGTAAAAATATGTGTTATTTGTTATAATTGTTCAACTGGCCCCCAATAGAGAACACTTTACCATTTCAGACTCTTGAGTTAAAATGACTGTGCTATTAGCTATTAGCTGTTTTGGTTTTGAAATAACTTGTGAAGTAGTTTCACAGAGGCAGTTTCTGGTTACAGAAACCAAAGGCGTTAGCATCTTGAATTTAAATTCTTGAAAGCTAATTACTGCTGGTGTGCATCCAAAACGGCATGAGTCAGTTATTTATGAGTCTCAATTTTCGCTCCATCTCTCTCTCTCTCTCTGTTTGTCTCTTTCATTTTGAGACGGTCTGTACCTTTCTTCGAAAATAAACACCCTGCTTATTAGGTGCACATAAATCAACTCCTTCCATACTGACACTATATGTTAGACTTCATAACCTTAACCACACAAGAAGCGGATATAGCCAAAGGTGTTTTACCACAAAATTACTACAATAATAGTGCAGACTATACCTACCTCAGAGTTACAGATAAACCTCAAGATCTAAGTCACCGCCATGTGGCTTTAGCATTAAACGATACTCATCATCAACTAAACAAACTAAGCATACAAACAGCTAAAGCTCTACACTAGCGATTTTCAAAATAGAGAAAGAGGTGAGTTGCCTGAACATCCAGTTGACTAATTAACTAGTGGAGGCTAAAAAAAAAACAAAGAAAAAAAGGCATGACGCAATCAGTCAAATCGTGACTTTAAAAGGTGTTAAAGGGTTAGTTCACCCAAAAATGAAAATTCTATCATTAATTACTCACCCTCATGTGGTTCCAAAGCCATAAGACTTTCGTTCATCTTCGGAACACAAATTAAGATATTTTTGATGAAATCTGAGAGATTTCTGTTCCTCCTTTGACAGCTAAGCAACTACCAATTTGATGCTTTAAAAAGTTCATAAAGAGATCATAAAACTAATCCATAAGAATCGAGCTGTTTAGTCTGAATTTTCTGAGGAGACACGATCGCTTTATATGATGAACAGATTAAATTTAGTGTGTTAAGCCGCACGTTTGAGCTTCCGCAAGAACCAATGAGGTTCATTCTTGTGTGTTACGCAGCACGTTTGAGCCTCCGCAAGAACCAATGAGGTTTATTCTTGTGTGTTAAGCCGCACGTTTGAGCTTCCGCAAGAACCAATGAGGTTTATTCTCATGTTAAGCCACACGTTTGAGCTTCCGCAAGAACCAATGAGGTTCATTCTTGTGTGTTACGCAGCACGTTTTAAGTTTCCGCAAGAACCAGTGAGGTTCCTTCTCGTGTGTTAAGCCGCACGTTTGAGCTTTCGCAAGAACCAATAAAGTTCATTCTTGTGTTACACAGCATGTTTGAGCTTTGGAGAGTTTTGTTCTCGCGCGTCAAGCAGGTTCGGATGAGCTTGATCAATGTTTATATGTAAATAAAATCCTAAATTAAATATTTTCATATAAAGCGATTAAGTCTCTTCAGAAAATTTGGACTAAACCGCTCAATTCATATGGATTAGTTTCATGATCTCTTTATGAACTATTTGAAGTGTGAAAGTGCTAGTTGCATAGCTGTCAATGGAGGGACAGAAAGCTCTCAGATTTCATCAAAAAGATCTTCATTTCTGTTCCAAAGAAAAATGAAAGTCTTACTGGTTTGGAACGACATGAGGGTGAGTAATGAATGACAGAACTTTTATTTTTGGGTGAACTATCCCTTCAACCTAAAAAAAAAAGAACATTTCTAAGAGGTTTTCACCATGCAAACGGTCTAAACACACGCTCTCAGCACGCATGTATACACATATACTGTATATACACATAAATACATACATATAAGTAAATGAGTAAAATTGCCCTACTAATAGGCCATTGTGACACATTCCTACTCTTTATCATAAGTGTTTATGCTTAGAGCTTGCTTAACGAGAAAAACATGGGAGAAGAACAAGGCTGTAATTTCCTGTATCAGTTCATCTGAGGCCAGAAACCAGACTGGTTGAATGGCCTTCTTTGTTGATACCAAGATACGAAGTCGTTCATTTGCATGCAATGATAAATGTTGTTTACTTTCAACTTACACATGACTGAGACGACAGGTAAGCAGAATGAAAATGATATATGTGTGTGATCCGCTGATTACAAGCCATACACATTCAAATACACACACACATGGACAAGTGGATATTTTACACTGAGGAGGGAATTATAGTTACATGATGCATTCTGAGGTTTAATGATGATGGTTCTGCTGTTAAATATTGAGTTACTGGTATACATTTGTAGGCCATATAAACTGGGTAATATCCATCAATTTACGGCTCGTCAGTATTGGTTAATTTGGGCCATTTCAACCAGTGTGGGTAGCAGCAAACTAGACCCAACCCTCTGGGGAGAAAAAAAATACATATTAGCTACAACCATGCAAAAGAAGAAGTGTGGCTCATTTTAAACCCAACCACACCATTTAAAAGTATCTCACCCATTTTTCTCTTTAAGTAGACCTGGAAAGGCAGTTATGGGATTTGGGTCACTGAAATCACACAGTACCTCAGTCAGCACACTCCCCGGGAAGCCCGGCACCCTCTTTACCCCCTCCTCTCTCTCTCTCTCTCTCTCTCTCTCTCTCTCTAAGTTTGGGGTACGAGGGTTCAATGGCCTCCTCATTTCACACAGTGTTGGATGGCAGAGTCTGTATATTTGTGTCTTTATTAATGCAGCAGAAAAAGCCAATGTTTGGAAGAGAATACTTGCGTACTGCTTACCACATATTGCACAATATATATAGAATGCTATAATATTCTAAGAAATAGTATGTGGAAACAGTATGCAACAATAAATGTTCCAAACAGTAGTATGCTACACTCATCACATAACCTTATCACCTTGCATGTTTAATTCAGCAAGTGCCAAAAGTTTGGGTCCAAACTTAAATGAACATATCATTCATTTGCATCATTATATCAAAAAAACTTGTTAACTCGTTAACTTGTTAACTAGGCCTTGTAAACTAATTGTTATACTGTAAATGTAATTTGTAATTTGGGGGTGGGGGTCCTGTTAATGTTGAAAACAGGCCTGTTAATGTTTTTGGTTTTGTCACGTTTAGTTTAATTTTAGTAGGAATTTTATGAATTACTATACATAAATTATAGCCTGTATTTTCAATAAAAAAGGCAAAAAATAAATTATTTTGCCAGCTCAATTATTTTGACGAGTGCTGTTAGACCACTGAGGCAGACCAGCCTAAAAACGTAATTATTTTGACATCAAAAATATCATAATATTTTATGCAAAAATGTCTTTATTTTTAGCAGTCCAATCAAACAAGAAAATAACTTTGGCTGAAATAAATAAATAATAAAAAAATAATAATTGTGACTGCATTGTGAGATACAACATTCCATGCAGTGTTTTGCACATTTTGTAGAGTTTCCTTATGCAGAATATTCACTTTGCATACTATCTACAGTTAACAAACTGCATGTTACTTTCATTAGAAAAATAGTAGACTAGTATGCCCTATTTCTGCTAAAGAGCCTGTAATGCGTACAGTACATCACCCCACTTTAAGGCTGTCTTGAAGTCTGACTTTACTTTGGGTCCTGTCTTGCTTGTGAACACATCTCTCTCGACCTCTCTCACTTTAGCGCATCTCTGAGCTGTGAGCAGGAATAATATTGAGATTTCCTGTTTCCCACAGTGCAGCAGTGGCTACAGAAAGAAACCCAACCGAGCTGCCAACCGGGGAGTTGTGGAGGCCTTAGTAAATCTCACATCAGCCCTACACACACATACGCAAACACTTGACCTGACAAAGCCCTCCGTATCTTCACAAGAGAGAGATTCATCCCAGCTCTTCTGGAACATCAGATTTGTACCTGTCAGTGCCTTCAGACAACACTACAGCGGTAGGATTTGTGAGGTAAAAAGCCATTAAGTGCTGCATTTACATTGTGTCAGAATCACAGTAATTATGTAATTATGAGATGTCAACAGAGAAGTTCACATCCTTGGAGTTTCTACTGCAAATGAATCTGTATTGTTGTCAACAGTAAAATACTTAATATATTAATTCAGCTGTAGCTATTTGCTCTTGAACAAATAAAGCACATGAGGAAACAATGGCTTAAAAAAACTAAAATGTATAATTAATTATATTTATGATTCAAGGTATAATTCAAAATTTAAATACGTTAACAGTAACACTTGAACTGTCACTTGGCTGAGATTCCAAGTTTTTAAAATAACTAAGTTGAAAACTTAATTCTGACATGAACACACATATCCACATTGATTTTTTTTTTGTTTTTTTGTTGCAGTTTTAAGTCAGGCCTTAAGTTGTTATGGAATGGTATGTTTCTGTAGAAGCATTAAGTCAGTGTCATTTCAGCCAAATTTCTCAAATTAAAAAAAGAACAAAAAGGTTAAAGGTAGCTATAAGAATTGTGTTGTATAAAAATATTATTCACATTTTTATTGCCAATGTGTGAACAGCTTGTAACACGTCGTAATCACGACTTCACAAGTGGGACGTAGGAAATTTCCGATAGCACGTGAAGGCAGCATTTGACACATGAAACGAATGCTTGTTGTAGGCCTACAGTATTCATGATAACGCGTCATGCAAAGAATGATTATTTCAAACCAGTCTCGCATAGCCAGTGTCAAATATACTTTATAATCAAAATATAATAACAGTGTTTAATTAGGCCTACCTCATCTGTCGACATGATGCCTGTGAATTGCAGAGCTCGTGCAAACATATCCACATCGCTATGATGTTTTCTTAACTGCTGCTCAGCGATGTCATTTTCGTTGTGTGGAAAGCGCGCAGCACATCATTTAGGCTAGATGTTCATCTAAACGTCGCTATTAGCAGCGTGGGAGCCGTCAGGATGTTCGTAGATTAACTTTTTATTCCTAAGAAAAGAATAAAAAATAACTTTGCCCTGATATATATGATGTATATCGGGGCATTGAATCAGGATTGTACGTTACGTGTGCACGAGTACGAGCACGAGCAATGTGTTGCTGACTGCAGTTCACTTAACGGCCACTGGTGTCGCTAACAACAAAAGCTTTCTGGTAACAATATTTATCAATCATAAAAGCCGCTGTTACCTTGGAAATGAAGAAGTGGCTATTTTCATTCTGTTGAGTCTCTGCAATTTAGGTTACAACTACAGTAACTATGGCTATTTACCTAGCTGGCTACCTCATATTGTTACTTGCATTAGCCTACCGTTCAATAGTTTGGATTCAGTATGTTTTCTGTTATAGTTGTTTTAAAAAAAAATAATACTAGGCTAGGCCTACTTATTCAGCATGCAAAAATTGACAAAAAAAAAAGTGACAGTAAGGACATTTATATATTTACAAAAATGTACATTTTAAATAAATGTTGTTCTTTTGAACTTTCTATTAAAGAATATTGAAAAAACAGTGTCATGGTTTCCACAATATTAAGCAGCACAACTGTTTTCAACTTTGATAACAACAACTAGAATGATTAGAATGATTACTGGAGTAAATTCAGCTTTGACATCACAGGAACAAATTGCATTTTTAAAATATATTAAAATAGAAAACAGTCATTTTAAAGGATTAGTTCACTTTAAAATGAAAATTACCCCATGATTTACTCACCCTGAAGTCAAAGGTGTATATGACTGTCTTCTTCTGATGAACACAATCAGAGTTATATTAATAAATATCCTGGTTCTTCCAAGCTTTATAATGGCAGTGAACAGGGCTCACGAGTTTGAAGCTCAAAAAAATGCATCCATCCATCAAACGTACTCCACACGGCTCTGGGGGGGGTTAATAAAGACCTTACTTATGAAAAAAGCATAACTGACGCGACATATCACTAGAACGTAGCATATGCGTTTTGAACTGTGAGAGGCATTACACTTTCTTTGTAAGTTGAATACGGATGGCGGTCTGGCAGAAGCTAGATATTTTACTTTATAAAGTTTTAAATATGGATATTTTTCTTACAAAAACCCATCGATTCGCTTCAGAAGGCATTTATTAACCCCCCGAAGCCGTGTGGAGTACACTCTAAAAGACTTGTCTGTTTATTTTTTTACAGGTGTTTTACTATTTGAATTTGGAACTTCATTGCGTTCTGTTTTAGAGTTAATGGAAATATCCATAAAATGACTGGATAATGTCCGGGTAATGAGCTGCCAGTACTTTTTCTGTTATTTTACTGTTGTTGTTTTTTTACAGTGTAGGCAACGTTTATGATGGATGGATGTACTTTTTTGAGCTTCAAACTCGTCAGCCCCGTTCACTGACATTATAACGCCTGGAAGAGCCAGGATATTTATTAATATAACTCTGATTGTGTTCATCAGAAAGAAGAAAGTCATATACACCTTTAGGATGAATATGAAAGAAGAAAGTCATAACACCTATAGGATGGCTTGAGGGTGGGGTTTTAATTTTTCAATTTTAAAGTGAACTAATCCTTTAAATTGGAATAATAGTTCAGAATATTACTATTTTTCTATATTTTTGATCAAATAAATCATCTATTTCAAAGTAACATGAAATAGAGGCAGGCAGCAGGATGAAATGTGAACATATATGAAGGGAAGGAGAACGTTTGCGCACGTCTGTTTCTCTCACATGAATGCAGAGGTTTAGTGGCCTCCAGTGAATCCAGACCCTGGGTGGGCTGTCTTACCCTCTCTCTGAGGTCCTATTCTCAGGGAGCAGTCTCGGAGAGAGACCGACAGAGAGAGAGAGAGAGAGAGATAGCAGGGTCTTTAAGCAGAACACAGTGGCCAGACGCTGGTTCTCCATCTCACCTCCTGGCATTCCTCTCAGCTGTCCCGCTTATTATTGGAGAAAATTTATGGGGTCATTCATTTAACTGGATTTAAATGACATCGGTTCTGGTTGAGGAAGCTTCATGCAAACTCCAGGATCATGTGGGCTAGAGAAAACAGTCAACCAAATAAATCAGCACGAGGGAGAGAGAGAAAGAGAGAGAGAGAGAGAGAGAGAGAGAGGAGGAGGAGGAGGAGGAAAATAAGGCCCAGCTATTTCATTACAGGTTTCATTATCACTGTTGATATGAGGATGTCTCTGCCCAGTGTGTTTCTGCACAACAAACACCAAATGAGATTAAAGTTGGATGGTACATTGAAAAAAATATTATTTTCTTATGTCAAGTTTTCCAAATCTAAACATCTTTAAAACAATAGGCCTACATTTACTAAATGAGACTTATTTTCAGATGTTATAGCAGATGTTATAAGATTTATTTTTTCTTATTCCACTGGCAAATTGTTTAAGGAAAAATCTAATTTTTTAAGAATAAAAAATAGAACATTCCATCATTCATTATCGTTTAAAAGTTTTTGAAAGAAGTCTTATATGTTCACTAAGGCTGCATTAATATAATAAAAAATATAGGGGGAAAAACAGTAATTGTATAATATTATTACAATTTAAAATATCTGTTTTTAATATAATTTAAATGTAATTTATTCCTATGATGGAAAAGCTGAATGTTCAGCATAATTTATCCAGTCTTGAGTCACATGATCCTTCAGAAATCATTTTAATATGCTGATTTGGTGCTTTATCGGAAACATTTCTTATTATTATCAAAAAAAGTCCCACTTTATAGGTGTCTTTAAATACTATGTATTAAGATTTTAATTAATTAATTTTAATATAATATTAATATAATACAATGCACTTATTGTGTACATAAATGTTTTTCCATGAATATATTTTAAAAATACCTGCATGTAATTACAGCTGTAATTAATTTCTATAATTACATCTATAATTACAGTTAACCCTTCCCTTACATCTTAACCATCCCTTACACTTACCCATCCTACCAAACCTGCCCCTAACCTTACTCGTATCCCACCTCAATAGCAGCAAAAGATGATCATGAACACAATAAGTACATTGAACTTATTTTTTGATGTAACTACATAATAGTTAAAGACACTTCATATAAAGTGTGGCTAATAAATAATAAAAGTTGAATTCCACTGTCATACGGATTTTTAAAAAAAAACATTTTTGATTCAACTGCCATTGGCAGGTGTGGCAAAAAGCTAATTTTGGATCATGTGTCTGTACATTGTGGACACGTGTTTTACAGAGTGCAACAAAAAAATAGTAAAGAGAAGTACAGGAAGCAAAACACTTCAGGCACTTTGAACGCCACAACCTATTATACAGACACACATGCATCAGAAGAAATATAACTCACAACTCCCAACACAGACCAGTACAGCTGCAGGGCTGAGAAATAGACAGGTAGAGAGAGGGAGAGAGGGAGAGGGAGAGAGAGGGGGGGGGGGGGGAGCAAAGACAAACCACCTGATCTGAGGAATTTTAAAATGTCTCAAACCGCACAGGTGTCAGTAGAAGATAATCACAGAGTTTTCACCATTCCAGTTCCAGACACGCTCTGTGTGTGTGTGTGTTTGGCTTGCACATTAATGGCTGTGTAGGCAAAGAGGCCTGCATTTGCTTCATGTTCGTTACATTAAAAGTACCAGGAGGAAAGAGCGAGAGAGAGAGAATGGACCACCCACTGACTCATTGACTGCTGGAGGAGTGATGAGACCCTGAGGATATCCAAGAGCTCCATCTAGAAACAGCCACCAGGAGGGAGAGAGCTGCCGTATCCCTCACACACACTCATGCATGCGTGTTACACACCTACGCATATACGCCATTGAAAAATGCCAGCAAGATTCCACGCTTTTTGAAATGGCAGATGCATTAAGTCTCAATCACTGTTTGTTTTTCCAACAGTAAGTTTGACTCTAAACCACTCCTGGCAAAACACAACACAAAGTAAAAAGGAAATGCAATTAAAGGCTAATAGCTCCAGTTTAACCATTCCAGATTAAAACATAGGTGTGGCGGTAAACGGTGACACCTCCAGATATCTGCCAGAAAAGTTTGTCTCCGCTGTTTCTCTTACAATTCCTTATGAGAAAATAAGAAAGAAATTAGACAATTGTTGACATACACTGGTGTAGATTTGGTGTAGAAACAATTTTCATTTAGAAATTGCAAGTAATTTGCATTAATTACAATCAAAGGCAAGTAAATTAAATGCGAAATTTTTGAAAAAGTATCAAGACTGTGATAGTGTTTTCTTGTTTAATATATAGTATTTCTCTTGATTGATTCACTGAAAATAAAAATTTTTTTTACATTATACATATGATTAATCGATCAAATGATCAATCATGATTAATATATATTGCATCCAAAAAAAAGGTATTAATGAGATTACATATATATATATATATATCTCATTAATACCTCTTTTTGGATGCAATTTATATATATATATATATAAAGGTAAACGGAAACATCTTAGATGACATATGACATTTCTCCTCCCTATTTCATAAACCCGTTTCGCATCTCTATTACAAGCTCGTACCTCTGCAACTCCTCTTCCCCACAGAAACCTCCTAACCTCTGGACAGGGGCCTCCTCCCCGGGGCTGACCCCTGTTGCTCAGGGTCGGCATCCTCAGCATGCAGTCAGCCTCTGTGGTCTGGCTTCCTCTCTCCGCAGAGAAACCAACACACGCAGCGGCTGCAGCCGCTAAAAGAAAACACCCGCTGCTGGTTTAAGCCATAGGAGCTCATCTGCATCAGCAATAATGAGCTTGCTGTGCAGAGCCAGGATAAACACACTTAAAACCACCACAGAAAATCCAGCCCTGATTCAGCAAGGCTTCTGAAGCTATCACAGACCCATTCATCACTGCAAGTTTATTTATAGGGGCTAAATTTGGGTGTTTTACAAGCCATAAACATTTTTTACATACAAGAGGATTAACTTAGGACACTGATTTCACCAGTGAATCATATTGAAACGCACGGTTTTAAATGCCGTTTCTGCATCTTCATATTTATTATAAAATAGGGTGCCAATCATGACATTCGTTTTGTGAATCGGTTCATCTCTCTGGGGTCAAGTGAGGTCATGCATCAGTAACTGTACCAACCAATGAGAATGATTACTAACTCTCTCTGCCAAACATATACATTAGAAACACACACACACACACACACATACATACATATACATATACATACATAGATACACATATATACGTGCGTGAGGCAAATGGTGGTCGGTGAACCCCCCGGGACCCCCCAGGACCCCACCGGACCCCACGGCCCCGTGGATGAGGTGGATGGATTATCTCGGCAAAGGAGAAGTGCTCACTTACACAGATTTAGACAAATCTGTGAACAATATTTGAGAGAAATAGGCCTTTTGTGTACTTAGAAAAAGTCTTAGATCTTTGAGTTCAGCTCATGAAATATGTATATATATGTATATACACTCACCTAAAGGATTATTAGGAACACCATACTAATACTGTGTTTGACCCCCTTTCGCCTTCAGAACTGCCTTAATTCTACGTGGCATTGATTCAACAAGGTGCTGAAAGCATTCTTTAGAAATGTTGGCCCATATTGATAGGATAGCATCTTGCCGTTGATGGAGATTTGTGGGATGCACATCCAGGGCACGAAGCTCCCGTTCTACCACATCCCAAAGATGCTCTATTGGGTTGAGATCTGGTGACTGTGGGGGCCATTTTAGTACAGTGAACTCATTGTCATTTTCAAGAAACCAATTTGAAATGATTCGAGCTTTGTGACATGGTGCATTATCCTGCTGGAAGTAGCCATCAGAGGATGGGTACATGGTGGTCATAAAGGGATGGACATGGTCAGAAACAATGCTCAGGTAGGCCGTGGCATTTAAACGATGCCCAATTGGCACTAAGGGGCCTAAAGTGTGCCAAGAAAACATCCCCCACACCATTACACCACCACCACCAGCCTGCACAGTGGTAACAAGGCATGATGGATCCATGTTCCCATTCTCTTTACACCAAATTCTGACTCTACCATCTGAATGTCTCAACAGAAATCGAGACTCATCAGACCAGGCAACATTTTTCCAGTCTTCAACTGTCCAATTTTGGTGAGCTCGTGCAAATTGTAGCCTCTTTTTCCTATTTGTAGTGGAGATGAGTGGTACCCGGTGGGGTCTTCTGCTGTTGTAGCCCATCCGCCTCAAGGTTGTGCGTGTTGTGGCTTCACAAATGCTTTGCTGCATACCTCGGTTGTAACAAGTGGTTATTTCAGTCAAAGTTGCTCTTCTATCAGCTTGAATCAGTCGGCCCATTCTCCTCTGACCTCTAGCATCAACAAGGCATTTTCGCCCACAGGACTGCCGCATACTGGATGTTTTTCCCTTTTCACACCATTCTTTGTAAACTCTAGAAATGGTTGTGCATGAAAATCCCAGTAACTGAGCAGATTGTGAAATACTCAGAACGGCCCGTCTGGCACCAACAACCATGCCACGCTCAAAATTGCTTAAATCACCTTTCTTTCCCATTCTGACATTCAGTTTGGAGTTCAGGAGATTGTCTTGACCAGGACCACACCCCTAAATGCATTGAAGCAACTGCCATGTGATTGGTTGATTAGATAATTGCATTAATGAGAAATTGAACAGGTGTTCCTAATAATCTTTTAGGTGAGTGTATATATATATGTTGCCTGGTCTGATGAGTCTCGATTTCTGTTGAGACATTCAGATGGTAGAGTCAGAATTTGCCGTAAACACAATGAGAACATGGATCCGTCATGCCTTGTTACCACTGTGCAGGCTGGTGGTGGTGGTGTAATGGTGTGGGGGATGTTTTCTTGGCACACTTTGGGCCCCTTAGTGCCAATTGGGCATCGTTTAAATGCCACGGCCTACCTGAGCATTGTTTCTGACCATGTCCATCCCTTTATGACCACCATGTACCCATCCTCTGATGGCTACTTCCAGCAGGATAATGCACCATGTCACAAAGCTCGAGTCATTTCAAATTGGTTTCTTGAACATGACAAT